>JABCKT010000139.1:0-47287 GCA_018858115.1 Tephrocybe rancida
GTCATCCAGAACGTGTTCTATAACTCGATTCCTGGACCTGTTAACGGGGGCCTGTTCTGGTATTATCTATTTCCACTAGTTGAAAGGGCCTCACTTACCTTGAAACCAGGTTTGTTTTTACTTTTGCCATCCTCGCCACTGTAAGCTGAAGCATGATTTGATACCGTCGAAATGTCTGATTGTATTCTCTCCCCAGATCATAGCCTCCCAAGCCTTGATAACAGCAACATTCAGTCTCACGCAACAGCTGATCAACACGAAGAGTTTCCCGCCCATCAGGATGGTGTGTACCTCCGAGACCATCCAGGGCCAGATTTACATCCCAGCGGTCAACTGGGTTCTGATGATCGTCACCATTGTCATCGTGGCGGCTTTCTCGAACCTCGCAAACCTAACCAACGCCTATGGATTTGCGGTCGCGACTGTGATGTTCTCCACGTCCGTCCTCATTGCCACCCAGATTTACTACATCAAGGGTCTGCCAGCCATCCTCGCCATTGGCTACTTTGCTGTGTTTGGTTTCTTCGATGGTTCGTATCGATCTCCGAACGTCCCATGGTCTTAACCAACCTTCGCATTAGCTCTCTTCTGGGGTGCGTCGTTGAAGAAAGTCCCTCATGGTGCCTGGGTTCCCCTCATGATCGGAATACTCTTGTGAGTGACCACCCACAATTAGTTGTCCTATTCTAATCTTGAGATAACCCAGGCTGCTGACCATGTGGCTCTGGACCTGGGCCAAGGTAAGCACCTTCTGTTACTTCATGGCTCGCAACCCGGCCAAAGCTCGTCACAGGCTCTTGAGGATAAATTCGATGGTGCAAATCGCCAAAATCTTCGTCACTTCATTCGGCACGGTGGCAAGGCATCAGGGGCTCTAAGCGAGAAATATGGGATCGAGGAGGCCGGTTCTTCCGCATCCGACTCCGACTCCACATTTTACTATACGCCTGGACTTGATGAGAATCGCGGAACGGGTGAGATCGCTCCTGCAGATCTGAGGCCGCTGCAGCGTATCCCGACTTGTGCCATCTTCCATAAGATAGCGGAGGGGAAGGGAGTTCCTCATACCTTCATAGGTTTGTTGCTTTTACACATGAATGCGAGGGTAGAGAGCTGAGACGATGCATCACAACCTGCAGGCCTGATCCGACAATGGCCTGCACTTCCTCGAGTCGTGGTAAGTTCGAGAAAAAAGGCCTGCAACTTGTTGCCAACTAATATTTGTGAGTATAGATCTTCTTGTCAGTCTGTATTGTTTCTGTCGCCAGGGTACCGAAGGAAGACAGATATGTTGTGTCGAAGGTCCGGAGTATTGAAGGCCAGTATCCTCTCCAGGCCCGTTGGTGCCAGCGTATTGACTTGCATTACAGGTTTCTACGGTGTTACCTACTACATTGGGTTCCGGGACGACTTCAATGTCCAAATTAGCGACCTCGTGGATACTATATGCGATCTGGAGAGAGCTAGCAATCCAGATGGAAGTGCTGCGATCATCGAGGAGATCAGGACGATCTCGCAAACTGCCACTCATATGTTTGTCGCCACCATCTCTTGTTTGACACGGCTGGCTGACTCACCCTGGACGTAGTGTTCCGCGCTATCACGTCATGAGCAAGAGAGTGAATGCGGGAGTGGTTTCAGTGGTAGTGAACTGGATGCGAAGATACCTAATTGAAGATGTGTATCGGCGTCTAGGTAAGTCACGCTTTTGTTCAGTCCTGAAACTCGACTAACCTATTCCTGTAGCCACGATTTTCCCCGAGACAGGCAACTGGCTCACCTCTGCCGATGAGATCATACGTGTGGGGATAACTGCTGTTATTTAACACATCAAGGATATCTGTACTTTACTTACGAAGGGCCTTGTTCATACAAATTGTAGTTTGTCCATACGTGTAGTTTTCGGTAAATTCATCGAACGATGTGCAAAATCGAAAAAGATGTCTGTCCCAGAGAGACTTGAACTCTCGATCTTCCGATTGAGAGACTAACAGTCGGACGCCGTAACCAACTAAGCCATGGGACATACATTTGTGAGTTCGCAAAAATCCACTCAAGTATTACAAAACTAACACTGACAATCAAGCGTGACCTGTCCTCGACGCGTCTCAATCACGTGTCAAACATTCTGCCTTCACCACGACCATGTCCGAATCGCCTTCATCACCGAGCGCGCCGTCAAACCCATCGCTTCCGCCACCCCCCTCCAATTTGCCGCCACCTACTGGAAATTTGTTTGTCGATGCCCTCAGGAGCGTTACACACATTGGAGACGTACCGTGTGCACGGAATAGCCTTCTTGGCGGGATAGCGGGCGGTCTAGGGATCGGCGTGATTCGAGGAATGTCATCTTGTGCGTCTCAAGTTCCTTATTCAAAGGAATTTAGGTTGAAACAATTTCCCAGCGGCCTTCGTGTCAGGCAACTGGGCCTGTGCGACATTCATTTTCATAGCTCTCGGATCGTTGTGCGTCCTGCTGTTTCTCGGTTTATTTTCAATATCCTCACTATCTATCATCTACGGATACTAATAGCCAAATGTGTCAAAATCAATTGGTAAAGGAACGCCAGTCGGTCACACGGGTCATCGAGAGCATGCCACGCCGAGTGGTCAAAAAACCTAAAGACGATCCGACAACCTCCACCTCACCCGCATCTTGATATATGATACCCGGGATCTACTCCTCACCTACAGAAAAAGGATACCTGTGTCCGACGCCCAGACTTCTTTGTCCCACTTCTCGACCAGGACAGGGTCGTCCTATAAACATTTTTCAGCCGACGTTCAAGACAAGGGTGCAATTCCACTCTACCTTAAATTTCTCCTGGAATCGCGTGAACCCCTCGCGCAGGACGGCGACCTCATGTGGTATATCCTTCCCTCCCAGAACATTTTGCCGCGTCTCTTCATATATCTATAATTACATATATGTATATCAGCGGTGAAACGTTGAGAGCCCTTGCATTCTTACCCGTGCTGCCTTAGGTCCTCTGTATACAGAAAGCCCCAACGATTATGTAGAGAGGCGTGCTGTACGAAGTTGAGATAACGTACCGAACCTGTGACAATGCACAATGGAAGATGATCAACGGGACGTCCTTAGTATCCTTCACAAGATCATCCACGCTCGTAAGAAAGGTATATGAGGGCTTGTTAATGGCGCCCTTGATGTTTCCTCCAGCAAAATCATCGTCTCGGACATCCACAACAACATAATCCGTCTTCGCAACAGAGCCGCTCTTCATGATTGCTGCGAGTTCCTGAGGTTGTGGGAGGTTAAGTCAACGATAACGCGTGATGAGGGTGGATAGTACTACATCAGCAGTGAGGAATTTCATGGCGCGAGGAACGGTGGAGAGTAATGATGAACTGTGGTTTCTCAACGATCGATGGAAGATGGAGGCCACGGTGGCTCGATTGATCATACTGGTGATAGATTACTTTATGGGCATAATGGTACACGCTCGCGATCAATGACGATGTCAAAGGCCGACTGAGCATGCATATGGTGGCAATCAGTACGTGTACTTGTGTTTCAAGGTGTGAATCTGTAGACAATGTTCAAGGGGCAACTTAACCTTGCTGGTGGCAATAATTGCCAGACTAAAACTACGTACGCTTCAGTATGAGTGAACACTAGTACTGAGCCTAACATGATGGAAGTGGAACAGATAAATGATTTGTCCATGTGAGCGAATTGTCAAGGTGGGTCAGGTCAAATGCGCTGGGTTCTCATTATGCGTAGCAGTGGGTGCCGAGGTAGTGTAAAGGAATAGGGTAGCCTTGACCAGTTTCTGCGACTCAAAGGCCGACACTACACGCGTCTGCCCCCATTCCAGAAGTAGCTCAACCCGCGCCACGCCACAATATGGGATGAATGGCTCAGATAGGCATATACTATCTGCAATGACGTCGATCGCAAGGGAAGCTGCGCTGGTTGGTTCAATGAAACCAGTGGTCCGCCGACGGCTAGAGCAGAAGCCACGAACTTTGTGTTAAAACAAGTCTTCAATGGATGCTTCCAGGGTAAGGACGGAGTCAGGGCTCCGCGGTCTCCTCTAGGCGGGCCAGGGTCCGTAGCTGGAATTTGCAATGAGAAGCGAATCGCCTGAAACCTGAGCACTGTGACAACGGAGCTTCAGGGAGGTCCTACTACCATTCATCGCAGTTACTAGACTTCTCATCGAATAAAGGAGGCTTCATGCGGCGCCAACGTCGTTCCCAAATGGGAATTGAGGCAGCAGAAAGTGGATGTTCAATTGAACTTGCCGCAGAACACTTAGCTATCGCGGGTGGCGGGCTGGAATCGTGGGGAGAAGTTGCCATCAAACTTGAACGCTATGCGTCATGTCGCGGAAACCGAAGCTGGGGTGGTGGCTGAAAAGAGCATTCGTTTCTCGTACTCGTGGAATGTATATAAACAACGCCAGTTGTTGGCCTAGAAGAACAGCAACCACTTCCAAACAGGGTGGGCGAATAGAATATGTTTGTGGTGTGCCATAGGGTGCTCTTGAATGCACACCTCGCTGAAAACTGTCCTGAAGGTCCAGAGCGTGACACTCCGCGTTCAAGCTCATTGTACGGACTCATCCACCTCGCAGTGTGAAGATATTAGCAAGTTAGGTAGATATCGCACATCATCGCTGGCCCAAATAAATCTGATACAACGTTTGATCAAAGCCAGCCCAGAGACACAGGCCTTCCCGCTCAGCAGTCACCTGCATCGTCTCGACCACCCCAGAATGCACAGTAGCAAACGGGTTGTTTACGTTCCCGTGCGTCGGGGAGGGTATCAACGGGCGCCCTGTACGAACAGACCAGCCTCGTATCCTCCGGTCCTCTCCCGCGGCGAAGAGGAACTCCTGCGCAGGGTCCAACGCGATCCCAAGTCTCTGGGTATAAGTGTTTTGGTTCCCGTGGTATTGTACGAGTGGCGAGGCCTCGCGGGTGAAGCGAAGGTCGTAGGTCATGAGCTGCGCGGATAAAGATGAAGGTTGTTCAGCGGACCGTCGCGAGTATAAGTTTAAGCAGAGAAGGGAGAAGGAAAGACGCACGTCGCCGTTCATGTAGCTGGTGAGGAGTTGCCAGTCCGCGAGTACTTCGAGATGCAACACGCTGGTGCGTTGTTGGCTCTGGAATCGGTCGGCGTATAGCTTCTCGCCACGCTTGCCTAGGCGCTTGTCGAAGCGCATGATGGAGCCGTTGCGACAGCCGGCGAATATCATGTTCTGTGTATTCTGATAAGGACGAGGCAGACGTGGACAAGTAAGAGGTGCAGCGCACATCGTGTTGCCAGACGGTGAAGACATCACTTTGGGTTTCCAAATCTTGCAATGACATCGATGTGTCGATATCCTTCATTAACATCGCCTTTTTGGTCACCCCTTCATAGAAGAGTGAGGCTAGATCTCAAGAAGGGGAGTATAGACTGACCTAGTACCAATGAGGTGTCTTGGAGATGAGAGCACCAGACATCGTGTACCCCATTCAGGCTCAGAAGAGATGTTCTCCTAGTTCGTGAGTTTAACACTAAAAGCTTCTTCACGGGGGGCAGCTTGTTACACATACCCAGTCACATTAAGATCCTGAACAGCTACCTTTGCTAATGGGCCAAAGCAAGTCGCACTATCCAACGGTTAGCTCATGTTCTAGACGTCGAGAACGATCTACTGACATGCACCGGGAGCCAGAAATACAAATCGAGGATAGCTACTACTTCGTCTAGGGTCGAATGCAGCAGGTTAAATGTGCGAACTCACGAACCTCTGCTTCAGGTTGTAAGTTGAGGTCAGCCTGCCAGATGGTATGTGTGCCCTCTAAGCTAGAGGTGTAAAGCCATCCACGACTATCACCAATGAAGCTGTGGGTGTTCCCATCCAGCACGGTTGTCTATTCGCACAATGATGAGGGTGCGCCAAGGTAAACGAAGAGTGCCGTCATACTGAGAATGACTTGATACGTCCGAACGTATCCACCTTGTTCTCAAGGACGTGTGACGTATCTGCATATTGTGAACAGAGTGTGTCACTGTAACGGTACTATCAGCTGAGAGATCTCTGCCCAAAGTAAGAAGTCACACTGAGATGTCCAATATCTTTTGCTAACACTGCAAGTCGTTCGAGCCGTCTCGTGCGCAGCCCATGAAGATATCCGCCGGCGTTTACGCTTCAGCGAAGAGCCAGCTTCTGAGTTTTTGTCCAAGATTGGACTGGGCTCTGGCGGGACAGATTTTGGCTTGGATGATAAAGGAAAGTAACGGTTTTTAGCCGTATCGAAATAGAATCCTGGCAGTTCGACGGGCATCCTTTTGAAATTATGGCGGTATTGGTTGGAGAGGTGGCAGTGAATTCAGTTTATTTGCCGGATCTCTTACGGCAATCAAATCGCCACTCCAGGAACCGATGACAACAATTCGGCCTCCTCCGAGCTACCTCCGGTACCTCGTGCATACCAGAAAAAATTGAAATACACTGAACAACGAGAGTAGATACGCAATACTTACAGACGTGAAGGTCGTACACATCCCGAAGCCAGCGGGGAAACATATGTATACGGGAGGGTTACCTATTGTAGACTTTTTTTTCTTTGGCGAAATGTTCACCCGCTGCGGGGTAGTAAGTTTTGAGCGTATTGAGGGTGCAAATTTCAATGAAAATTATTGCCCGGTGATATCTCTCCGTTGTAACTTGCGCCGGTTGAAATACCGAAACACTTGCTTTGTTCTCCGCTTTGTTGATTTTTTTTTGCGGCCGTAGCATGGATATCAAAAGTGAGGTATGTATGATGTAGCTTCTCCTTCTACACTTACGGACTACGCTCCACCGTGTCAGTTGTGTACGGCTCAATACGATTGCCACACGCCGCCGAAACGCCAGCTTGTCCCACTGTTTTAGATTGTAGATATTAGGAAGAAAAGAACGCGAGATTGCCGGCGGTTTGGTCAGTCGATGTGGTTAAGCTGTGCGCGGAACGCCTACACATCCGCAACGACTAGAACGCCTCGGGCGCTTGACACTGGGCGGCTGTCGATTAACTACATCGCATGTACAGTTCAAGGACGTGGAGCGTTGACAAGGCGCGGTGCAGTTAATTGATGTTGCTAAGCTTGGAAAGCGACCATCAATATTCAAGCAGGATGATCAGCTCAAGCTAAATTATGGTTTATTTAACAGCTTAGCTTGTACCCACACGCTGTTTAGCTGTCTTCTCTTCATCCACGGTCATCTTCCCGCTTTCCTCGACGTTCTCGCCAACGACGGGCACTACTATCACATATAAACAGGGCTTGGTGCCGCACGACGCCCGCCGGATCTTATAACTACAGTCGATCGGGCCGTTTCCAATCAGGAAAGGACCTCGTTTTTTTGCCAAGCCCATATGGCGCACCTTTACCTGAATGCGGCTTCTGTTCTCGACGCTCAAAGACAGACGGACAGGAAATCTCAGGCTAGTTTAAATACGGCGATGCTGAGAACAGGTATTCTTGTCCAAAACCCACCCCGCGATCAACTTCCTGCTGGACCTGTTGAGGATTTGGCGTTTCTCCTGGTAAGTAAGCCATCACTATTCGCCTCACATAAGTTGCAGAAGATCGCCATCTGTAACGGCATGGGCCCTCCCTGATTGACGCGTTGTTGATCTTACACACACAGACACGTTTCCCAGGACACTTGGATGCTACCTCGGACACCCAGATTTACATAACTCCTCCAGGCGAAAGCCACCACTATCTACCACAAAAATCCTCAATGGCCAAGAGGCGACGCTCATTACAGTTTTTGTTTATTCCTTCGTCTTTGTCCGCGCCACCGTCGCCCACCACAGACCTATTCAGTATTAGTTCTACCAATGCCGGGAGGTCCCGTTCCCACTCTATGGCCAATCAGTCTTGGGACACCGTCGAGCCTTACAATGAAACCCCAGTCGACTCACCACAAGATCCCCTACCTCCAAGTTTTCTGCTCGATGACGATCCTTTCGCGAATCTTTCACCTTCACCAGCCAACGTCTATCCTACACCATCTTTTACGCCAACACCAACTACACCGATCGAGTCACCGCCACTGACACCACGATCGCCTTTAACACCGTCCACGCCCGATGCGAAACCAAGTTTCCTTTCGTCACCGCCCCCCACCAGCACGTTATCCATGCCTGGGGTATCGCGGACGGTATCTGGGCGCGCGCGTCCAGCATACTCGAAACCAGCTTTTGCGCCCCGACCGTCGTTACCCTCGCTTGATACCCTTGCTCGCATGAATGTTGTTCTTGCACGAAAGGCACGTGTCTTATATCCCCTTCTAACCTTTTATGACGACGGCTAACTATAGCCTACCTGTCTACTTAGGTTCGCAAAGGCCGGGTTGGCGCAAAACTTCCCTTTGAGCCATGGGATCAACCCGACGCTGAGCGGTCATCTGGGGAATCTTCCGAGTCTACTGCCTCGCAGGAGTCCTCAGTTCAATGCACGCCGCTCACCACACCGTCCGAGGAACTGGATTCTCTCACCTTTTCGGGTCGCGACGATGACACCTTGACTTACGGAATGGACGATGCTACCGAAATATCGTTCGCAAGTCAACTAAGCAGCGGCGGCCAAGATGATTCTTCCTATAACGCCGACTCGGAGCTTTCCTTAGATTCATTGGACGACGATGATTACATTACATCATCAGAACTGTCATATCTCTCTCGCTCCACCTCGATAACCTCGACTTCATCTAACGGCTCACCCGAATACCAGTGGCCGGGCTTCGGCAGCCACCACAACATCTCCTCCGCTGAAGAAAGCGACTTTCCCAACTCCCCCCCTGATGACTTTGATTTCCCCCAATCCCGTTTCGACTCCTACAACATCATCAGCTCATACTGGTCCTCCGATGATCTGCTCGACTCGCTCAGCGGAGACGGTCCCGCTGGTGCCTTGTTTTCGGACATGCTGAGCGAATCGGACATGAAGTATGAACCAGGAACGTCTGCAGGAACTGTCCGGCCGTCAGACATCAAGTACCGGGATAGGTCCCCATCGCCTCCGTTTCAAACGCCGGCCGTCAACGACGACGAAGTTGTTGACGGATCTGGCAGGGAGAATGCTTATCATGGAGGCACGGGGTTTGGCGGGTGGGCGGCGAGCGGATCATCGAATGCAAGGCGGGTCAACGGGACTAGTACGAGCGGCGATGGACGGGCAAGTGGGAGGGGCACAAATCGATTCGGGGGACGTGGGGACGACGACGATGAGGACAACAGACGCAGACGTGTCAACCACATGTTCTCAAACCTGTCGGACTCTGAGGCTGCTTCTGATGAAGAATCCACCGATGATTATGGCGAACCCGCGCCAGTGGAAGCTCCATCATCCGACGATGATGTGCCCCTCGCCCAACGCATTCCTACTGCCCTTAAAGCACAGAATACCATTCGGCGGCAAGTGCGGGATGAGAGGGAACAGCGTCGCGCCGCGCGCACTGCGAGGGCTGCTGTTCCATCATCTTCAGCGTCTGCACGTCCTCCAGGCGCCGGGGGGCCATCTCAAAGAATCCTGATGTCCAGTACTCAGGAAGCTGCTCTACACGCGTCGAGATCCATACGCCGCCCAGTCGCAAGAATGCTTCCCCCTGCCTCCGAGGCGCAGCCTTTCTCGCCCGATGACCTTTCCAAAAGGTTACAGACCATGGAAGTCACAGAACCCTCTTCATCCGGGGTTCAGCTCTCGAGAGCCCGCACCACAGGCCGGAGAGACCCCGCGGAGAAGTCATCGAGCCGTCCTGGAAGCGCAGGTCGTGGCCTCAAGGACCCTATGACATCACAACCCTTACTTCCATCTCCACCGATCACCTCGTCAACCGACCCCAGGCCTTTACGTCCTTCACGCTCATTCCATCGGCCCGAAGGTAGGAGGATGCTAGAAGAACATCACGCAATACCTCTGCCTGCGGACGCCAGCAAGCTTGCGCGCAGTCTCACTCGAAAGGAAGATGGAAGTCCCCGGTCTTTTCCAACCCGCATCCAGGATGATCTCTCACCCAAACCTTCAACAAGAAGATCAGGCGAGGAGCCCCGGAAGCTCACGAAGTACCCTGAGACAAGATCAACACGGTCATCGTCTGAGGCTGAACGGCCACGGCGGCTGAGCCCAACGCGCCCGCCAGTACCGCCATTGCCAACTGATGCGCTGGCTGCTTCGAGCTCACCGCCCAACGTCCAACGAGGACCTGTCATACAACAACGTGTGTTCATCGGAGACATGCAGCGCTTCAACATGGTTGAAATTGGCCCTTCAACTAACGCTGGTGACGTAATAGAGGTGGTTGAGGCACAGGGCTCTCTCAAAGGGTGGGTTGGAAGCGGCGAATGGATGGTTTGGGAGATCGCCCAAGATTTTGGGATGGGTACGTCTTTTTTTGGCCATTGTTCAATTCACACCCCTTTACATTGTTCCCGTTTCTGCAGAGCGCCCCATCAGGAGTTTCGAACTCCTGTCCGACGTCCAAGCATCGTGGAATAAGGACAAGCTGATGAACACTTTCGTCATCAAGCTAACTCCACTGGCTGTACCACTCAGCCGTTCTGTGAGTGTCTACTTGTCTTCCGGTCTGTTTCTAGGCAGCTACTTAAGGAACTTCACATCCCATGCAGGCTATACCGAGTGTATCACCGACGTATGCGGGTTACGTTGAGTGGGAAAGTAAGCGTGGCAAATGGAACAAGCGATGGCTCCACCTTCGAGAACATAGCTTATGGCTTTCAAAACGCGATAACGTCAGTGTCCACAATGTCGTTACTATACTGAAACTGACGTAGCTGATCTTCCAGGGAAGGGACGAGGTCCTTTTGTGTTCCCTCTCGAATTTCGACGCCTACTTCATTACTCGTCTGCACAAGGCACCCCGCAATTTCTCATTCGCCCTCAAGTCTACCGACAACCTTTCCTTCTTCGAAAATACGGCAGACTATCTCCATATCTTCTCATGTGGCGAGAAAGAAGGCGCTGCTTGGATGGAACACATTCTGTTGGCGAGGGTAAGTCGGGCCTACTATTTTTGTAAACTTGTGCCTATCTGACAACCCCAACCAGTCTTACGTTTTGTATCAGGAACGAAATGTTCTATTCAATCCGAAGGTGGCCAACGGCAATGCTGCAGGTGGACCAGGAGGTCTGTCACGAGCAGGAACACGTAAGGTGACATCTGCACATCGGCCTGCAGTTCAGCCCTTGGTTTCTGGAGTTGCTGCCCCCATGACAATCGCACAGCACCTGCACGCGAACGATGTCTTCGAACCTGGCACCCTTTTAGGCAAACATACCTGAACATCCATCCCTTCAACCTTGTATCCATTCACACACTCCTTTGTCACTGTCTTGAGCACTTGTTGTACTTATAATACCCCGTACACGTAGTCATACTACCATATAAGACTCCCTCTATGTCACGGATCATCATCATGTTAGATCGTAGTATAAAATTACATGGCAGAAATAGTAAAAAATGTATGTATCAATCGGATGTCTTTACCTTCTTCTTTGGTGGCTGCTCATCACCATCCTCGGCTTTCTTTTTGGGTTTGGGCTTCGGACGAGGTCTCTCTTCGTCGACGTCCATCGCGTCGCCTGCATCCTTAGGCTTTGGCTTTGGCTTTGTGGCTTTGGGCTTGGGCTTTGGTTGAGCCTCCCCGTCGACGTCCATGTCATCTTCAGATTTCTTTTTAGGCTTGGGTTTCGGTGCGGCCTTCTTTGCGGGTTTGCCGTCCTCCGCATCACTATCCTGAGCCTTGTCTGCCTTTTTCTTCTTCACGACTTTCTTGGTGCCATCTCCTGCCTCCTTCTCCTTGCTCTTCTTCGCCTTTTGCTTTGGCGATGAGACGATATGACGGTCACCGCTATCGTCTGAAGCAGTGACTGCACCATCATCTGAGGAGTCACTTTCACTCGGGGAACCCGAGTCTGACGCGGACGCCTGGAAGTCCTCTGTGATAACAATGTTTTAGTTTAGATATGAATAACGAGTGGGAGGCCGCACCATCTTCCTCGCTATCATCATCCAATCCCCCCTTTGGCTGTTTGATGCGAGGAGGGCGATCGTCTGAATCTACGCTCTGCATGTCATCGTCGTCGTCATCATCGTCACCGGCCGCCGCCGCCAACATTAGGTCTGCGTCGGGGACCATCTCGTTCTTGACTTTGATCTTCTTGTCTTTCAAATATGTCTCTACTGGTTCATGGTCTTCCTTGTTGATTGATGTGAAGCTATGCTCAGGCCCACTCTTTGTTATTATCTTCAAATCGAATGTGCGCGCAGCAGCAGCCCCCATGCTGGCGCCTACACGCGAGAAGATGACTTGATGAACGTCGGCGATCTCGATGAGACTGGGCTGTTTGGAGACGAAAAATATGTATTTCTCGAGCAGGAAAAGGTCTCCTTGGACGGCCTTCAGGTTTGCCTTGATACCAGGGTGACCGTCGCGACTGTAGAAAAAAGTCTTAGAAGGCAAAGTCAGGACGAATGAGGAAGAATGTACCTTTGGAAGCTGCCTGACCCGATGATCTTCTTCTTTGAGAGACCGCGGAAGACTCCAGACACTACCTCGAAGGTAGGATCTTCGTAGTTTTTCTTCAGTTTGTCGTATTTTGCAATATCCTCCCTATGTAGACGGTTAGTCGAAGGATGGCTATGCCCATAACTTTGTACGTACTCGGTCATGTTCAACTCTGCGGTAATCTCCTCTTCTCTGGTGAACTGCATGACAAGGTATTGATACCGAGTTTGGCCCTGCCCAATCGGCGACCTTAAATCAAGCTATACAGAATATAGTCAGAAGTTCAAGTAAAAAAGTGCAATACCGACTCACAATGAATAGAACATGTTGCTCGTCCTTAGGAAGAAGGAACATACGATTGATATGGCTATACTCGATCTTGTAGTCGTACGTCTTTCCCCTCAATCGCAAAAACTCGGGATACATGTCCATATCGTAGCGACCACGAGGCGTGAGGACAAGCACCTCCTCAAAGCTGAGGATGAGATCTCCGGGTTCTTGTCCAATGACAGCCTTGTCTTTGATCATGTCGTGGAAGACCTGTGCGGAGCTGATGTCGTCCTCGTCCTCTTCCTCTTCAACACCTTCATTGTCTGAGCCTGAGCCTTTGAGCTTCGTCTGTGAGCCTGGAACGAAGAATCTGATCTCAACCATCTCGTCACCCATGCCCTTGGCCGGCGCCTTTGAGGAGGACGAAACGCTGGAGAACTCGAGTGTGACCTCGTTACGGCCAGCCATGTTGGAGTTGTGAACCTGAGATAGTGGTAGTTCGAATGCGATTTTGTCTTGAACCAAAAACGCCAAGTTGTTGCCTGCGGGTTTCGTTCTTGAGAATTTGCATCTAAACGCTGCAGCAAAAAATGTGCATACCCTGGAAGTCAGTGGTCCCCCAGTTCCATCCTCTGAACGAGACATCCTTCGTCTCTAATGTCTTTCCAAAGTGATTTTTCAGCAAGCTCGCAATTTTGTCGTGGTCCTGAACAAAGAAGGGTGAGGTTTAAGTCATCCAAGAAGTTGTAGTTTTCAGCGCACCTCTCGCAGAAAGCCGTCGAATTTCTCTGTGCGATGTTCCCTCTTGTCGTCCTTCAATCCTATACGAAGTTGGAAGTTTCGCGCCACACGCATCCATTGCGCCCAATCGATGTGGTTCGCAGGGATGGCCACGACGCCCTCCGAGTCAACACCTTTCCACGCCATACCACTCGATGCCACACGAAATTCTGAGATATTGAGGTAAATTGTGAGCCATTGAACAATAAGATAGAGGGTTAAACGCACTTCCGGCTTCTGAAGAGAGGCCATGGTATATTTTGTCAAACTGGGTGGTCATGATTGTGGTGAATGGACGCGCCGACGGACCTTGAATTTGGACGCGTCGGGGCTGGTTCTGATTATATTCGCTCTCTGCCGACCTCGCTTATTTCTCCATTTGCCTTCATCTCTTCGACCTCTCGACTCATACTACAAGGAAACGCCATGGATTCTCTGGAGACGCGCTCCAGATCCGTGCAGGAGAGGACGTTCTGCAAATGGTATGATCCTGCCGTCCCCTATCTATATCTCTCACCCATCTTGTCTGTTTTCTAGGCTAAACACTAAACTAGAGATGAATGGACACCCTCCAATGTCTTCCCTGGTCAAAGATCTGTCTGATGGTGTCCGACTTATACAACTTATGGTGGGCTAAAATTAGTGATCGATATTTCTTGGGCGACTATCTGAACGACGCCCGCTTCACAGGAGATCATGGGTATGACCTGAATCACTGAAGATGCTTTTTTTATTTTAAATTTCCATAGGTGACACCTCTCTTGGACGTTACAACAAGAATCCGCGAATACGTGTTCAAAAAGCCGAGAACGTGAACAAGGCCCTCGAATTTATTACATCCCGAGGAGTGAAGCTCACTAACATCGGTCCAGAAGGTACGTCCTGTAACACAAAGCTCGTTAACATGGCTCAGGGACCGGCCCTTGATCAGATATCATTGACGGAAACTTGAAGCTTATTCTGGGCATGATATGGACCTTAATTTTGCGTTTCACCATCGCAGACATCAGGTATGTTCTCATAGCGTCATGTAAGAGCTCCTTCAACCAACCTGCGCTATCACAGTGAAGAGGGGCTCTCTGCGAAGGAAGGGCTACTTCTTTGGTGTCAGCGCAAGACTGAACCATACAAAGAAGTTGACGTTCAAGACTTCTCTCTAAGCTGGTCGGACGGGCTTGCTTTGTTCGTGCGCTACAGTCTATGTCCTTAATCCCTTGAATCTCTCTGACAACGTCTCTCAGGTGCGCTTTGATTCACCGGCACCGTCCTGAGTTACTTGACTATGATAAATTGGATAAGGTATCGTCAGTTTCCCTGTTGCCAGGAATCAAGCCCAACTGACGCTATGTATAGACAGATCGGCATGGAAACACCATTCTTGCTTTCACGATTGCGGCAGAGCACCTAAATATACCTGTGAGCCTTCTTTTCCCTATGCAAGTAGCGTCTGAAATAAAGAAACTATGCTTTTAGCAATTACTCGAAGTCGAGGACTTGTGCGATTCCAACCACCCAGACGAGCGGAGTGTTATGACATATATAGCCAGCTTCTTCCATGCGTTCTCTTCCATGGGTGGGTTCAGATGGACATAAGTCGCAGACATGGAATGCTGATGTTTCTCCCCAGATCAAGCAGAAACGGTATCACGACGCGTGGAGAAGTTCGCAGAGCTCATGCAATCTGTATGGGTCAGCAGAAACGATTATGAGCGCCGCATAAAACTTGTAATGTGACACATCTTTACACCAGGTACACCGCTTTAACTGCTTAACAGCTTCTATCTGCTCTTTCCGAGACCCAGTCCCAATGGGCAGCTACGGTCTTCTCCGGGAGCTACACCGATGCTAAGGAGCTATCGGCCGATTTCGCCACTTACAAACAAACTACGAAACGAATATGGGTGACGGAGCGCCAGGATGTGGGGACTCTATTTGGGAATGTTCAGACCAAATTGAAAACATATGGACTACGAGAATATGTCCCTCCGCCGGGGCTCGCACTTACTGACCTCGACGAGGCTTGGAAGGGACTCTTGGCTTCTGAAGCCACTAGATCAAGAGCTATCAATGCGCAAATTCGGCAGTCAGTATCGCTGCGGTTGTTCCTTGAGGAAGAGAATCGGCTGATAATCATACTTTAGAATCAAGGAATCTCTTCGAAGGAAATTCGCCGAATTGGCGAACGACTTTGAACGGCGGCTGCATGCCATCTCTTCCGAGCTGACTGCTATCGAAGGCACTCTAGAGGTGGCGCTTGCAGCATTTGATCGTAGACTAATGAACTCACTTTTCTGTAGTCTCAACAGGAGCAAGTTCAAAAAATACAGACGCGGTTGCCAGCATTGTCTGATGTTCTGTCAAATGTTGCTAGTGCCGAGGCTGAGTGTGGTGCAGCAAACGTCGAGGAGAACGACTATACAGTCTTTACTTGCCAGGATCTGGAGTTTGAACTCGAACTTCTTAATCAAAGTGTAGGGAAGAAGATCGCCTTCATCGATAACCAGGTATGTGCGCTGTTGAGTTACTGTTTGTCGTCGATCTCATGAGCATATTTCAGATCGTGTCAAGGAATATGACGAATCTCACTCCAGCTCAGCTCGAACAGTTTGAGAGTGCATTCCGATACTTTGATAAAGACGAAACCAACACCCTCAATTTGTCCGAAATGACCGCAGCACTCGCCAGCTTGGGTATTGTGTACACGGACGAGGACATGATCTTCATTTTCGACGACCTGACACAGGAATACGGCGCAGTAACCTTTGAGGCTTTCATCAATCTTCTCGTGGGTGGCATTGCCATGCATGGTCCACCGCCGCTGACTTTCTTCCGCGTTTCTCCCTAGGTTGACATAACGGAGGATCAGACGTCACCGGAGCAGCTGCGGGAGGCTTTCCGCGGTATCGCGACTGACAAAGTGCGTAGTCCGCAAACGCTTGAGCTTGATGGTGACTCACATATACAATAGCCGTTCGTGACCGAGCTCGATCTTCGCATTGCGCACCTTCCACCGCCGGCGATTGATTACCTACGTGAGGCGATGCCGCTCAATTCCAACGACGCTGGGGAGCCAGAGTATGATTATGAACGGTGGTTGGACGACGTGTTTGCGTAGTTCGCACAGTACTAGATGCTGGATAGTGGACGCCTATATTATGACAACTTGTACAACTCTCGAGACATTTACGAGAAGAAACGTATTTTGGATTTATTTTAGACGCCAGCCAGACGTTCAATCAACGATAAGAGGATCAGGCGCGTGATCGCAGTTGTCGCAACCACAGCCAAATACTACATAAAGCTCTTTCTTTCTTCCGTACATCTACCATCTACCGTCTTTTTATTTGAAATGGCGAGTGTACCAAGAGATCGCATGTGCGGACGAGTCTAACACCACTTCAGGCTTCCGGCGTCGGTGTCAACTCACTGTGTCTCGAGCAATACCAAGCCCTCAAGCTCAAGAAGACGTTCAAATATATCATCTTTACATTGTCCAAAGACAACACGGAGATCGTCATAGAGAAGACCTCTGTTTCGCAGGAATACGATGATTTCATTGCCGACCTGCCCGAAACAGAATGCCGATGGGCAGTCTATGACTTCGAGTTTGAGAAGGAGGGTAGTGGCAAGAGGAACAAGCTCACCTTTGTCTCATGGTATGTCGCGATCTCTCCACATCGTCTGTATATTGCACCTCGAGTGCACCACAGACAACTATTCAATTCCTGTTTGCTAACTGGGCACCCAGGTCTCCTGATGATGCCAAGATCAAGCAAAAGATGTTGTTCGCCTCTTCTAAGGAAGCCCTGCGACGCTCTCTCGTTGGTATCGCCGTAGAGATCCAGGGTACCGATTTCAGTGAGGTTGCGTATGAGAGTGGTGTGTTCCCCTTATGCTCGTGCATTTCTGGCAAACTCACGTTCTTATGTGAACACAGTGCTCGACAAGGCGAATCGCGGATTCTGATCTAATCCCTCCTCCATAATTTCTTGTACCCTCTACTGCACTCGGAGTATCTTGCAGAATCCTAACAGCGGTCCCTTTTAATTTCTATTCAAATGTCGTGTAAAGTCGTGAACCGATGGTGCAACTGACGCGCGTTCGTGCCCAACTTGAAGCCTTCAGATAACTCTTCAGACAACCTAACCTCTTGAAGCTTGAAAACGCTCCAGACCTAGTGCCTGACGAGTGACTACTTGTGCATTCTGTGCACAGATATAATCGATTCAACATACGGCATGCCTGGTCTCTCTGCAGGACGCTACAAGGTCGGCGATGCTTACAAGGATCCGACGCCATCAATAAATCACGTCGTCGACGATACTAACATCTTATGTACTCGTCGGGTCGCCCGTGAGTTTGACGGTGAACATTTTGTCCATTACTTGCCCATGAAAGATGCAGTGAATGGAGTGGAACTCCATCTCCATGACGATTAGTTTGGCCGAAACACAGTAAGTTTAGTATTGACATGGTGATAATATGTTCATTCTCGATGATCTAATGGAAGGAAGGAAGTTACTAAACCGGCACGGTCCGCGCACGAACAGCCAGGGTTCATACTACATACTAAGTCGCGTACTTCTATGCTACGGACGCCTAGTCCCTTGTGTGCTGTGAGTGCCGCGTACGTCATTATATCCTAAGCCCAGTGGCAGCTGTTTCACCCTGAGCAATACCCCCCGCAGTGCCGTCAGTTCGAGAGATGTCGTGATGTCTCCACCCCCTCCCTCTGTCGGCTCCGCGTCGAAGACCCAAAGGACGTCATATACAAACGTGCTAGGGCTCACACTCCTTTCTTCGAGGCCACTAGCTCCTGTAGTACTTCGTAAGCAGCTATCTGTCCCCATAACACTGACGCGTCGGGATCTACCTCGCGTAGCATTTCATAGAAGGCCCCCCAGCACGCAACCAGCCCATCCGATGCTCTACACACCAGTAACGCATGCACTTCGTCCTCGCCTCACAGAACCGCCATAACCTCAGATGGCGTGATATCTCGAGGCGGTATCACTCCCCGTGTCGTAGCTTCTCCACTGCCAGGCCGCGATTGGAGAATGACCCTCGTGAGGGCCTTGCGGTGGGCTGACGTTAAGACCGACAGGTAGAGGTAGAGTGCCAAGACTGAGATGAGGGTGGCCGGCAACGAAGATGTTGTTTTTCGCGTATCAATGGCCTTCTGCAGGCCCTCCGTCCATCAGGTTTCGGACGCGCTCAGGATCCCATAACAACGGTCACTGGCATCACGCCCCTGAAACGGCCAATCCCATTCTATCCAGATCTTCCCCAGACGCGCGCCTGGTGCTGGCCAGTTCCACAGAATCTCGTAGTGCTGGTTGTGCATATTGGTTGCTGGGTAGGCAGGTCACGTAGAGGAGGTATGTAGTTTAGCGCCAGAATTCTTTCCGTGAAGAGAGGCGCAAGGACGCTCCGTGACCCCAGACCCAAGACGCGTCTACAGCACGGGACCTGGACACGCTCGAGGGCCCCGAGCAACGGGCGCGAGACATCTAGTACCACGTCATAACGCAAGGTTAGGTGGTCCGCCCTGGCCAAGGAGGAGTCCCAACACCTCTTGATTCCACGTCCATGCCCCAGTCATTGAGCATATCAGGCCGCGTCACGTTTGACGTCCGGCACCTAGGATCCGCATGCGCAAGGCGTGTTTACCAGGAAGAGGTCGGCGTGAGCGGGTGGGTTCGGACTTATGCACTGCTGGGGCGCCGTCGGGTGCGGACAGTGTGCAAGCGCCTGTAGTGTTACTCGACATACGTATTTGTAGTCCCAGTCTTCCAGATCTTCCAACTGCACCAATTCTCCAAGCTACACCTCCTCGGTCGCTCGAGATCTACGGCACTCACTCTCGGCGAGTATCCGTCTCTGCATAGCGGGCCCGGGATGGTTGGAGATGGTCTGTAGATGCTGTTTGAGTGTCGAGAGGTGGGGATGCTGTCAACAAGTTGTTCGCAGGCTGACGTCGGTATCCGGGACCAATTTCGTCTCCGATCCGACATCAGTTCTGTTGCTGCGCCAGCCCCTCCTTTCTTCCTCTGTATCTTTTGTCGCATCAGCCCATTGGTATCGAATTCCGGTGATTGTTTACGATGGAAACTTGTGCCGGTCGCTTTCGCAACTTCCGAAATCATGCTTGTAACTTCGTGTGATTCCGCGAGCCTAGGGATTCAGGAGTCTTTTTATGCCAAGCCTAGTAGGTATTGACCTCTGACGACGACAACAGGCCTGGTGCCTCTCTTTCCTCGTACACGGTGAGGGCCACGGATCTCAGACTATCGTTCTCGTTCCAAGGCTACCCATGTTCGGCTGCTCGATCTGGATCGCGCTTGTTCTCTCTTGCCTTTCTTTATTTGTGTCTGGGGGGCCTTTATCATCTGGCGATTCCGAAGATCGTTCTACCAGCGTGTATGTAATATAATTTGGGATAACTAGTGACCGGATCTGGCGTATTTACGGCATTTCATACAGAGGTTGTGGAAGTGAGCTCACCGACGAGGATGTACTCGCTGCCGAGAGGAACTTCCAAAAAGCTATCGCACTCTCAAGCCAGGCAGAATCTGCATTAGGATCTCTTGAAATTGACGTGTATTTTCACGTTGTTGCAGCCAACGCTACGATACAAGGTGGTTGGATTCCGTAAGTCGCTCAGAGGGTTTATTTTTGTTCGACGGAGAAATGACGTATGTACAGAGATGCCCAAATAGCTGCCCAGATCGATGTCCTCAACGGAGATTATGCAGAGGCAGGCGTTTCTTGGCGGCACGCGGATACGACAAGGATCATCAGCACAGAGTGGTTTGAGGGCATAACACAAGAAAGGTTACTTCCGAACTCCTGTGAGATGTGCACCGGACTAAAGTCTTACGCACTGCGCAGCGTCAATGCCAACATTCTCAAGACGATCTTCCGCAGGGGAGGGCAAAACACCCTCAACGTGTTCACCGTGGGGTAGCTAGCTGTCAATTGTGTGATATGAGAACAGACTCATCTGAAGACTCTGCAGGTTTCCTAATTCAACCTTACTTGGGTATTCTACATTTCCGTGGGACTACCACTCCCAGCCAACTCTAGATGGGATTATCATACGCCATTCGTCACTCCCTGGTGGATCTGCAGTAAATCACAACCTCGGGCGAACACTTACTCACGAGGCTGGCCATTGGCTTGGGCTGTTTCATACCTTTCAGGTGTGCAGTCCTCCTAGTGGTTATAGCACACCAATCTAACGCTAGACAACAGGGCGGATGCACTGGGGTGGGTGACTTGGTTGACGATACACCTGCTGTGCGCGTGGCGAACTTTGGTTGCCCCACGATGCGAGATTCCTGCGCCGGAGGCGGCTTGGATTTGATCAGTAAGGACTTCCAGAATCTTGCCTCTATGACCAGTGTTGAGCATCATGTCCAGGTAACTTTATGGACTACACAGACGACAATTGCAAGTCAGGTTTTACGCAAGGGCAAATAACGCGCCTTCAAATGGCCACGCAGATATATCGCACCGCACCCTGAGCAGGGCATGGTTTCTGGCCATAAAAGCTACAGGATTTACTAGACCTCGTAATCTATCAGGCAAAGTCCGATGTGTAAGGAGATCTTAACAACAGTTCTGCGTCAGAGCGACTTTTGAGAAAAATATGAGAAAAGCACAGGACGAGTTAAGATTGGCCAACGTGGGGATCGAACCCAAGACCTTCGCGTATTTATTCATGAAGAATATTAGCACGACGCTCTAACCAGCTGAGCTAGTCGGCCGACGGCTACTTATTTCTGCGCCACAACACATTATGTGCACAGCCACTATCCGATATGCTCGAAGTTGGTCGCCTGCTTCCTCCGCCTACTGGTATCCCTGGACCGTGGTACAAGCAAAGGTGATTCGATTACGTCCTCACTCTTTCGTAGTATCTGGTGCTAACCTGCAGCGCAGCCGCAACGGGACAGATGGAAAGCAGGACCATCCTTGGTAACCTAATTTAGGGCCAGTGGTAACCAGCATCTGCCTCTTTACTTGCTCCTGACAGGTGAGAGCACTCCCCCCCTAGTCTCTGTCTAACCTGAGCCCTCCCATGGGGACTTCTGCGTGTGCCGTAGCACTATGATCCTGCCTTTACAGGTGACAGAGCAACCGATCAGCGTTCGAATCTTGTGTAGGTCTCGGCTGCAAAGGCGCGGTACGTATCCGCGACCACACTCAGCGACACGAAGCATGCGATAGCAATATATACACGACCTCCGGGCTTGGAACCGGAACTGCGAGTTTACGTCCTCACTCTTTCGTAGTATATGGTGCTAACCTGCAGCGCAGCCGCAACGGGACAGATGGAAAGCATGCGTAGAAGATACACTGGAATCGTACGTGACTTCAATAAGAGTGTGAATGTTCATGGTAACATACCGTCTGTATCTTGGTCAGAACTGAGAATAGCTGGTCATAGAGATACTGTACGTGCTGCATTGATGCCCGATGATGCAATAGAGACATTCAAACGAATCATTGATACCATGCTTTCGTTTCGACTCATAAGAACACCTCTTCTCAAGATTGTTTCGCAAGAGTACATCAATCTTCTTCATGCAAGGGCACCCAAGGCTTACGATGCGTCAGAAGCATCATCAGAGAAGTACTTTTTCATATCCAAGCCTGACGGAGAGCGTATGTGGGCAGTACTATGTGGATCAGTGTGGATCTTCTGTACACCAAGATTGAACAGTAGAGTAAGAGGATGGCGTATGCTTCGTGATGTACGCCCTGTTGACAAGAAAAGATGTGCTATAGACATGGATTGGACTACTCCAATTTAGTCCTAAGCACGGAACGGAACTCAGGCGAGTAGTTAACACGAAGATCGAGATAGATCATTTTTCGCATTCTGATCTAATTACATTCAGAGCATGTGCAGACCGGGTATCATATCTAAAATTCTAGTGTCCGTAATAATTGTCCTAAAAAAGAGTTCTAGCGCATATCGGCAGCCTTGTTCAGAGTTTTTGACGCGCAAAGACATGAATATGAGCGAGCCCTGGGACGCTCTGGAGCCTCTGCATGATACACAATGTCAGCTCAGGCAAAAATGGAGAAGGCAAGCAATCTCACTGGTGGGTTGACAAACCATGCAGTTTCCCATCTTGACTCGTCCCAGCGATTTCTAACAAATTCGTGGATCTCCTCCCCTGCGTGACGAATCAACGTAACTTCCTCCTCAGTTGGCGGCTCCGATCTGACGAGCCTGTCCATTGTGATGCCCCACTCCGAAAGCGCCGGCAAACACGAGGGGAGGGCTGATGGGGACGGCGGTGGAGAGGAAGTTCCAGTAAACCCACAGAGTCCGTCCTGCTCCACACGCGCTGTTATGGATTTCGCCACGATGTCCTCGTGGTATATCGGCACACGGGTCCAGATAAGAGTATGTTCAACCTCAGACGGAACTGGGTGTCGGGTGTTATTCATACAGCAGTTCCGGGTGAGGGGGGAGCGCACCAGAGTACGGCCAGTCATTTTGGATAATGCTCAAGTATTCCGGAGGCGTGTCGCGCGTGAAATATTTTGGAGCGTCCTCGGGTAACGCTGGGAATACTTTCTTAACGTTGCCATTCGTCTGTGACTGAGAAGGCTGCTGTACTTCGTTCTGAACCTCATCAGCATCTAGGGCTGACGTCAAGAGTGACAAGGTGTCCCGTTTGCCCCACTGTAGTCTATAGTCTGTGAGGTAGTTGACTACATGCCATGCAATGAGCACAGTACATCGGGTCCATATATTAGTACCAGCGTACCGATGGACCCGTACTCGGCCTTTATCCCTACTGCCCACTTGTTATACCTCTCCTGAAGCTTCCGATCGCGCTTCAGGAGGCCAAGATCACTGAAAATCAGCGTCAACGCTCTGGGGACCGCTTAAACACGTATAATATTCACCCAGAGTTCACAAAGGTCTTGAGCTGGGCCCAAGTGAACTTTGCGGGATAGTAGACCACGAGTTCCTCCTTGGTCGGTGGTCCTGTTCGTAGTGGAATGTCCTTTGGTGATAGCACTGTAGTGGGCAGCAAGGAGATAGTCATCGTGGCCACTGGTGTTACACGTAGATGGTGGTTCGGTACGTCGATACCTGTGAATGAGGGGATAATTTGTTCGGCCCGGCCTTCGGCAACCAATCGCCAGTTTCCACCGTCATATTTCCTCCAGTGACTACTATGTCAAGCTGGCGAAATCAGCCACCCAGGCCTGTAAATAGGGGACGAGGTAGGGGAGTCTCGTGGGGAGCCTCATCGTTCCCAGCAAGCCGGCAGATGTCGCACATCGCGTCTGTCAGTCGAAGCAGTGGATTGGAAAAAGATGGAGATACGTGAGTTTTGTTTGAATCGAGACAGCCCCTCCGTCGTGATAGACTTCAGATGCTTAGACTGAAGGACTTCAAGGTACAAGAGGAATATAGAACTTTATTACAGGGCAAGGTTAGAGTTTTGGGGTGTGGCCAATCGATTCAAGTTCGCGCTGATTCATGGGTTTCCGCCTTTTAGGTCGACGATGTTTTCAGAAAATATCCCCGGCGCCACACAGAGACAGAGCCAGAGACAGCTGCGCGAATAAACGCGCAAGAGAATGTGCTTATACTGTTTAGTGAGTTCTCACCACGCGACAAAGACACTCATACCTGATTGTATTGCCAGGAAAGCTGCGGGAAGGTATTTCTTCAGCACGGCGTAATGATGCGTTTGCTTTAGAAGGTGTGCAATTCCCATTTCCAAAAGGTGGAACGTTATCCCAATGTTCTCGCAGTGTACGAGACCTCTCTCTATCTCGCCGTCATCTTCGAATCGCCGAAACATACTACGGCAGTGATTCCGCATCTTATGCCCTCCCTGTATCTCGTATCGCTCGGGCCCCACAAAAATAGCCTAGTCGTTGCGCTGATATCATTGCTGCACCATCTATCCGCTGCGTACCCTTCACAAGGAACGTTCAGGCAATTCTTTGATACGATACCTGCTGGATTTCTCCCAAGGACCTCCGCCGCTTTTAAATGGATTACAGGCATCGCCAAGAGCCTCCGAACACAAAACTACGCGACCTTTGATGTACTAAGCAACTCGTCGAATAGTTTGAAGCTGTTCGAGAGGCCAGAGGATCTTTCGGGATCCATGAACTCGCTGTCTTTGTCTGGTGGTGACAGCGAAAAGCTGTCACGTCAGGCCCTTCTCGCACTCACACATTCTTTGCGGAACAAGGCCCAATTGACTACTTGGGGTATTATCCGTTCGGCCTATCGAGAGCTATTATGCAATAGCGAAGAAACCCAGATCTGGCTCGAACGCTCGTTATGCTTGCAGTCTGCGGTTCCGTATGGCCGCGACATCACACCTGAGCAATGGCTGGAGCAGCACAGCACATCGGGGCATACGCGACTGAAGGAGGGAGTCCAAGGCAAATGGTTAATCTACAAAGTTCGACAATGATTCAGTGTAATCGTAACGTAATACCTATCTACACGGCATCTATTCAACGATATGCAATGCGACGGTCTTTCCAAAATGTATGATGATCTCCCGTGTGTAGATATAATGAAAAAGTCATAAAAGATGGGTGGTATATTGATTACGACTTGATTTCGACCTTGCTGAGCAAATCGGCGAGGTCATCTGCAGCTTTGTCGGCTTCTGCGGATGCTTTAACTTCGGGTTCTTTGCTCGCAACCGGAGCTTCTTTCTCTACTGCCTCCTCGTCTTCCTCCTCGACCTCATCCTCATCATCGTCTTCGAATGCGAGCAGCTTGCCGCCCCTCTGCTTCATGCTTAGAGCAATCGTCTCCAAATATTCATCATCTTCCTCCTGATCGTTGTCCGTGAGGTCTAAGCTCATCAAGCTCAGCAGTGTTTTGGAAATGTTCTCTGCGAAGAGCTCAAACGTCTGCGATTCGAGGTTGTTATTCTGGAGCTGCAGCGTGTGCAGTTTAGGGTTTGTGCCGAGGGCCAAGGCGGAGAGAAGGACAGGGATCTCTCCGTCACTGGAGAGGAAGCAATCGGAGAGATTGAGCGCCCGCAATTCGGGCCATGAGCGCACCGCGTCTGTCCACGCTTCCAACCCATCGATCGCGCCATCCTCAGTGAACGTGTTATCTTGGAGATCGACGTGCCCTAAATTCGGGCACTGGGCCAATCCGCGCGCAAGGGCTGTGATGCCCTTCATCCTGATCCCATTCTGCGGCATCCGCACTTCGACGAGCGTGCCGTGGGCCGCAAACGCATCTGCCCACGCGGGCGCCGAGCCATCCTCGAGGCGATTGCGTCCGCAGATGACGGTGCGCAGACTCGATTTCTTGCCCTCTGCTTTGCTGCGCTTAGCGGATTCGAGCAGCGCATTCGCGAGAACAACACCACCGGCGGGACCGAGGCCGTTGTTGTTGAGCTTGAGGACCTGGAAGTTCCTGTTCTCGATGAGGAAGGGGACGATAGGGTCGACAGATCGGCCGCCGAACGCGTTATCGCTGAGATTGAGCTCTACAAGAGAGGTCTTGTCCTTCAGGGCATCACAGATCGCTGAGAGGGCTTGGGGGATCTCAGTGATGAGGCGTCCCGTGAAGATGTCAGCGAAATCAGCGATCTGAGGAGACTTTGATAAGACACAGTTTTAGAAAGGAAAATTCTACGCGTGCCTTGAGAACTGTGGCCTTCTCGAGGAATTCTCCCAAAGCTTGAGACGCCTCTACACCAATTGTATTGCCGCCGAAGTGAATTTCCTCGATCACGGTGGGATCGACAGCAGCCAGCAAGGGCTCTATATCAGCTCGAGTATTTAGCTTGAGTCCTCTCCCGTTCAGTGACAGGACTTTCGAGGAAGTGGCCATGGCTGGAGTCGGAAGGTATAACGTTGTAAAGAGAGTGAAGAAAGATGACTTTGTACAAAAGGTATTGAAAGAAATTTGATCAAATCTTATCCGGGTCACCGGAGCCACAAGCGCCGTTCGACAGCACATTTCATTCATTCTTCAATTATTTGTGGGTTTGCAGTTGATTTAGCGACTCTCGAAATGTAAGGTAATGTGGTGTTTTGCGAGAGATATAATACAAAATGCAATTACAAGATCTACAAGTCCAATAAGCTCATGATGGAGGAGGTCCAGGTGCGGGCCGACGGATTGTCACAGGCGGTTTGGCAGCTGGGGCAGCCTCTGCAGGTTTCAATCGTTTTGCGAGAGAATCATCTGAAACTGCCTCTGACTCTCGAGGTCGCTTGGCGGCGCCCATGATAGACACGCCACCAGAGGCGGCAGCGGCGGCGGCAGCAGCAGCAGGTGGTGGTCGTGGGGCAGCACCGCGTCCCATTCCACCTCGTGGTGGAATCCTCGCTCCTCGAGCTGCAGCGCCTCCGCGGATTGCGGGGCCAGTTGGTGTCGGTCCCATCGATGGTTTGCGTGGAAGAGGGGTTGCTTTGGCGGGCGTGGAAGATGCAGGAGCGGCAGATGTCGAAGCTGCAGCGGGGGTGGGGATGGCAGGTGCAGTGGTCGTCGTGGGCGTTGTTGGTACTACTTCAGGTAGTATGCCCGCAGTTCGCCATTCCATGATTTGCGCTTCCAGATCCTTCACTTTTTTTTGCGCCCTAACTAACTGAGCATCTTTCAGCTTCCCCTTTGCTACTTGTTCCATTCTTCCTCTCTCTATGGCAGACTCAATCTCCGTCGCTTGTTTCGCAGATGCAGCTTTTTCATGCTCAGTGATTGCTGCCGCCACGGCTGCCGCAATGTCGCCTTTGTTGTCCTCTGAGGTTTTGGCCTTGAGTTTGGCCTCAGCTGCGGCAGCTTCACGAGCAGCTGCAAGCTCTTTCTGATGAGATGCAACAAGTTTTGCTTCCAAAGCCCGTAGCTCTTCTGTGTGCCGTTTGGCGGCTTCCTCCGACGGGGCATTGGTGTTATCGGATTTGGGCTGTGCCGCTTGCCGCTCCTCCTCAGCAGCCTTGGACTTCATTAGGTCGCTTATCCTGGCTTGGAACTTCTCCTGCAGAGTAGTCAGGAAAGGGTAGAATTAGGTAAAACACTGCGTACACTTTGGCGTTTGAAGTTCTTGGCCTCCTCGGCAACCTTCAAGGCTTCATCGCTCGCAGTCTGAGGGGTAAATGAGCCACCTAACAGCAATGAGATATTCAAGGCTACGGACCTTCAACTTTGCGAGGGCTTCGTCACGAGCCTGGACAAGAGAAGCCTTCTCCGCCTCCCAGCCAGCCTTACCCTCATCCGTTGTCGTGGATATAGGTGGTCTCTCCTCCCACGACGATTTCTCCGCAAGCAGCTTATCTCGTTCCTCTTGTAGAGCAGCCTGGAGCATATATGTTGGAACTAAAGTAGTGTGAAGTCAAACCACGTACAATAGTTGCAGCTTGCATCGTAGCCTCCTCAGATGATGCCACCGTGCTCGCAGCACCCTCAGTTTGAGCTTGTTGCTGGTCAGATATAGCTTTCTCCAAGTCAGCCACCTTCTCCTGCAGTTTGCTCTTTTCCTCCTCCAACGCCACTTTCGCAGTTTCATGATCGGCTAGCTTCCCCTTGAAAATGTTCAGGTTCCTCTTGACGTGATCCTTGAGCTTCTGGACAGTGTCCTCCGCTTTACGAAGAGCCTCTTCCTGCGTTTTGTGCTGAGACATATATCGTGAGTTGCGTGTCGTTGGACAATATAGTATTGTTACAAACCTTGTCCTCGAGAGCTTTCAGAGCATCGGAGTTGCCTGTGCTGGCCTGATCAGCTTCTGTTTTCTGTTTCTCGAGCTCCGCCTTCTGAGATTTGAGCAATTCAATCTCGTCACGTAGGGCAGTGACTTCAGCGGGGTCGATTCGATCATACTAAGAAGGTGGTTATACTATCAGTAAAGTGGGATATAAATCAATGCACAAAGAAGCAGACCTTGCTCAGAAGTTGTGCATTGCGCTCTTGCCACTTGCGACCTTCCTCTTCAAGGCGACCGAGGTGTGCTTTACAAGCCTGAAGTTCTGCTTGAGCAAGCCGGGCTTGCTCTTTAGCGGGATCAAGCTCTGCTGATAGTTGTTTAAGTTTGGTGTCAAGTTCGCGAGCTCGTTTGGCATGGCATTCGGCATCTGCCCGCAGGGTCGCGTTGCTTTCCCTGAGCAAATTGAGCTGGTTGATTCGTTCGAGAAGCTCATTATGTTGTGCTGCTGTTGCTGCAGATTCCACAGCCTTCTCACGCTCCTGTGGACGGTGAGGAGACGTCCTTCGACGAGATGATGGGATTCCATACCTCTGAAAGAGTTGCCCTAGCATCCTCCAAGCTCTGTGATAGATGCTCAACTTGTGCTTTGAGTCTCGAACTTTCCTGTTTGCCGAGTTCGAGCTGAAGATCAACGATTTCCTTCTCCTTTCGCAGGTATGAAACGACTGAACGAAGCTCAGAAATCTTGGTATCGGTATCGCCAGCACCATCGTCCCCGTTGTCCGAGGAAGACGAAGCAGCTGCCAGTTTGATCCTGTTGGCTTGACTGCTGACAGACTCGAGGTGATTGTGGAGGATAGCATTCTGAGAGATGAGATCCTGGACACTGAATTGGATAATCAGTCTGGGTGTGTTCAAGTAAATGACACAGAATGAGCGTACCGCGTGTTAAGATCGGCGACTTCCTTGTCAAGGGCATCCTTCTGATGCCTCCAGCTACTCTCAGAAGTGGACAGATTGATCTTGGCAGTTTCCGCTGCGGTAAGGTTGTCCCGAGCTGAGGTCTGCGCTGTGGCCAGGTCGCGTTTCAGGGTCTCGATGGTTTTCATGGAGTCAGCATGGGCGATGACTTCGTTGGAGTACCGTTCCTCCGCAGCCTAGAAAATCCCCCTGATGAATGAAGAGATCAAACCATCCAGTCCAGCGTAAGACATACCTTTGCCCGCTCTTCCTGTTGCCGCACCTCTGTTTCACGCGAATTGCGATTACTCTCCGAATGCCTCTCTGAGGTGGTCATGTCCACAATGGCATCCTCAAGAGTTTTCTTATCGTTCGTCCATGCAACCCGTTCAGACTCGAAGGTCTTCTGCAACTCCTGGTACTTGGCTGTCAGAGCTATCAGCTCGCCTTGCGCGGATTCCAGCTTCTCCTTCAGGGCTTGACATTCAGACTGAAACAACATTGGTGAGCGGTTCATCTTTTGTTGCGGTTGATCTACCTACCTCTTGGCGCGTTATCTGAGTTTCCATGACCAGCTTCTACTCGTCGTAGGTGTTGTTCAAGTTGGCGAGGGCCTCCTCGTTGGCTCGACTGATTTCTTGGAACTGTTCCACATGGTTTCGTGCAGTGGCAAGATCAACCTCCGTCACCCGTAGTGTGGACCTATCGAGTATTGTCATATTAAGTCCAGCACCATAAGTCGAGAAGGCTCACCGAAGTTCTGCGACCTCGGCCTCTAGTTGCTGTTCGTGGCTCAGGTCAATGTCAGTGTGAAGACCGAGTGCATTGACACCGCTTGAACGGCGCTCATAGACTGCAAGCTTCTCTTCGTTTCCTTGGAGCTGTCTCGTGAGCTCATCCACGCGTTCTTCGAGATGTTTCTTGCTGGTTTCAGCACCAACAAGAGCCTCTCGTGTCTTGGAGTACTCTTGCATCTAGAAGAAAAATGAGAAACAAGAAGTAATATGCAGTGAAAAACATGCGTTCTTGTCGATGCGAGTCTGAAGCTCCTTGAGCTCGATATCCTTCTGTAAAGTTGTGTGGCGAACATTGTCTCGCTCTTGCGACAGTTGGACTCGGAGGTCTTGACTAAAATTAAAAAAAAGTGAGATTTAGCAAAGACAGAAAAAGGCTGCACTAACGTTTGGCTCTCTAGTCCTTGCAATTGGCTTTCAAGTCTGCGGCGGTCATTCTCGCTCGAACGTTCAAGGTCGTTGTTCATCTTCTGAGTATTAACCATCAAGTCAGAGAGGTGGGAGCGTTCTAACGCTACAGCCTTGTTTTCCTCGACAAGACGGTTTTGTATACCCTGTGCGGAGGTGAGAATGGTACTTTGGGGTTTTAACAAGCGAAGCCTTACCTCCCATATCTTCTTCTCTGCCTTAAGATTAGCGCAATCGTTACGTAGCTGTTCGATGCGGCCGGTGGCGACTTGGAGCTCCTCGGTTGCCCGGTTCGACTCGATTTCTGCTCGAGTGAAGCGATCGTACGCCTCTTGGTGGCGTTTGTTGAGTGCTGCTATGTCGCGATCATGTCTAGTCAATTGATCCTGATCAGTGCGATGACGCTCTGTAGAAAAGATAAGTAATTGAAAAGGCGATACAAATTGTTCCTTCGAACCTGCGAGATACTCAAGCTGGGCATTGGCCTTTGCCAACGAAACCTGTAGGCCACTTGCTTCCTTCTGTGTCGCAATGAGGGCTTTCTGGAGGTTCCCAGCGTCAATGCCCATTTCAAGACGGTAAGCCTCGAATTGGTTCTGAGTCTCTGTCAACTCCTGCACGACATCCGCAGGGGCGGGTGTAAGATTCTGCTGCTCCGAGATACCATTGACGTGGGATGAATTGCCCGATTTTTCCCTAGCGAGCATATCCCGCAATGCATCGCGTTCCTTGACATAGGCCTTGAGGAGATTATCGCTGCTCTTCTTCTGCAAGTCAAGTTGCGCGACCATGTCCTGAATGGCGGCGTGTGCCTCCTGGATCGCCTCAGCCTGCTCCCGTTCCATGGCTTCCCGGTAATCCCGCTCCTCGGTCTCCATCTTCCGTCCCATCTCGCGAACGATTTTCAACAGCTTCTGGTTCTGCTCCTGCATCCCTTCAACGGACCTGAACAAGACGAGGTTATTGGTGATGACGGCCTCCGTGTCCTCGGCGGGTACAATGTTCATAGCGTCCAGATCCTCGTCAGAGGGAATGGTAGGGTCGTCCCTTCGGCTTACCTCGCGCAACAAGCCTTGCACTTGACGCCCGAGGTCATTGAGCTGCTTCTGAAGGAGTCCGTTTTCGCGTATCGACTTCTGGAGCTTCTGGGCATTCTCCAAAGCAATGCTCCCCTGTGCATCACGATCGGCCAAGGCTTGGGCAAGCTGTGAGGCTAATTGGGTTGCTTCGGACTTGAGCCGCTCATACTCAGCACGTTGCTGCGAGAGAATTGGAGCCTATTGAAAATGATGAGCCAAGAGAACACGAAAGTTATTGCTTGACGCACCCTCTCTTCAATCTGGCCAAGAACGGATGAGAGTGTGCGGTCCATATGATCATACTCGGCGCACTTCGTCGCGTACTCTTCCTGCAAACGCACATAGTCCGCGTATACCTCCGTGAAACCTTTCCCTTTTCGTTGGGTCTTGCTCGCCATCGCGACCGTGGGACTGAGGCTCACAATGCCATCTTCGACAAAGTCCGCAGAGCCGGGGGTTCGGAAAGGTGTGCCCGGTGTACCACGCATAGGAATGGGCAACTCTCCGCGTCCCATCCTATCCACGACAGTTTCCATCTGGTCAGCCTTCTTCTCTGCAACCTCACGCGCCTTCCGTTCACGTTCGATCTCCTCCCTCAACGCAGTCTCTTTCCTTTCGTGCTTCTCCCCAACACCATTATAGTCCTTCTCGAGTCCCTCTAGCATCTCCTTGTCATGCTTCTCCCTCTCCTCCATCATGGTCACTAATCTTCTCAAGCTGTTGGCTTCACTGGCGTAAGTTGCTTCCTGGTCCGCCAATTGACCTGTCAAGCTCTGGACACGAGATAGAGCTTGAGTCAACTGATGGTTTTGGGCCGTGTGACTGGACTGCAGGGATTTCAGAGAGGCTTGCGTGGCGGCGTGAGTTTCGCTGAGTGTGTCCAACGAGGCTTGAACATTGGCCAGTTCCGCATGTTTCACCCGCCTATACTTGGAGAAATCTTCGGACTTAGTGGTGAGTTCGTTGCTGGTCCGTTCAGCCTCAGTTTGCGCCAATTGAAGTTGTTGTGAAAGAGATTCGATTTTGTACTACAATGAAATGTTAACCCACAAAGACAGAAGGGCAGAAGTGATCGAACCTTGGTGGCCGTTTCTCCAGAACGCAACTCCCGTACTTGTGCCTCCTGCGCCTGATATTCTTGACGTGCTTCTTTGAGGTTCTGGCGAAGGGTTTGTATCTCCTCTGAAAATTCTTGAGAAGATAAACTCAAAAGCACAAGATGTCAACTCACCCTCGTGTGAGGCCACGTCCTGTTTGAGCCTACTGATAACACCAACAAGGTCGCGCTTTTCCCTGTCCGTGTCCTCCACGCGACGCTTCAATGTTTCAACCTCAGAGGAAGAGGCAGATTGCGAGTTGGAAATGGTCTGAAGCTGCGCTTGAAGAGTAGTCTGGGATGTGGCTAGGAAGAAGAGTCAATACGCCACAAAGAACCGAAAGAGCAAAAAAGGCATTTTACCTAGCTGGTCCCGTTCCTGCTTAATTTGACTCAATTCGTTCTGAACACTCTCCAGAGTCTCTTCAAGGTCCCTAGACGCAGTTTCCTTGTCTTGTAAGGCCTGGTCTAGTTCGACTTCCTTTTTGTCGACCTCTGCCCGTGCTTCATCGAGCTCCAATGCTATTGAACGTCCCTCAAGAGCCTGCGCAAGGATAAGTCGGTATAGCGAGATAATTGTGTCCGAAGATGGAGAGGTGATGTTGGTATCGGGAAGAAGTTCAGAAAGAGCTTCAAAATCTACGTCGTCTGGAAGACTGAGCGAAAGCTCGTCGGGATGAGATTGTTCTCCGGCGTTGCCTGCAGCGGCAGCGTCGTGGGCTTGCCTGCGCGTTTTTGTCATTGACACAAAAGTGCCTGCTGGAATCGTTGCAGCGCGCAGCGAACTCCAGAGTAAATGGTGTCGAGAAAGAGAGGGAAAGTGCTCGACTATGACTTGAAAGCACAATGGGCACGACCACGTGGGGAGACATTACGTAAGCCATTGATTTCTTCGCCTCGTTCACTGTTCAGTACCAGTGCGCACTTTGTCCAGCCATGGGGAAGAGCGCAAAACTTCACAAGCGTGTGGTAACGTAGCTCCTATTGAATACGCTTTTGTAGCTAATATGGAGATTCAGAAAAAAACTACCTCATCTGGTGGATCTACCCCAACGCCGGCCGCATCTGCCTCGGCGCCTCGAGCTCAAGCCCAGGCAGCGAAAAAGCGTGCTACCTTGAAGGGAAGGACTGCGAGAAATAGCTCTGCTACGTCAGCCAATGTCCTGGGAGGAGCCGATTACGTCGATTTGATGATGGGCAGCAGGAGAAAGGCGAAGCAGGAGGCGAAAAAGTTACCTTCGAGCTGAACGCACCTGGGTTCTAAAAACGCTCCTCCCCTCTTTGGGACCCATATGGTATGCCCATACGGTTTACTCTAGCGTTCTCATTTCAACGTCAACTCAGATGACAATGTCTGTCCCACCAGGCTCTGCCCTCCCCCACCAACGCCTGCGCAATCGCTAGCCTTGGAATAGGCTTGGATATGTTGGGCTTGAAGAGACCGATATCTTATGATCATCGCTGTAACGTCGTGCATATATAGCCCGTCCATGATACGAGGCTAGATCGTGTACCCCTCCATGCATTTATCGACGTCCTATCTGCAACAGAGATATACGCACACTGAAGCTTGTTTGATTCTGATCTTACCGCTTGTGGGGTCTGGCGGCTTACTGCCACTACGGCGCCAGTCTAGCCCTGTACAGGAGGTAACGCAGATCGACGACAAATACCATCTGGAAACCGCCAACTTTGACGGTATCTGAGCTGTTGACACAGGATTTGCCCAACATCGAGTCGACGGACCGCTTGACACGCATCTTGACATCGCAACGGAGAGTCCGCTGACTCGCCCGACTTCCGCAAAATGCCAATCAAATGACAGATCTTTGTCACCTTCCCTGTTTCGCCCAAGTTTCGCCTTCTCTCCACACGGCATCATATATGTGACCAGGCACATCATGGGCAGCATGCAGTTCCTCAGAGCAGTAACATTTGGCCGTTTTCTTGGCATTCTGTTCGCGGATGGTCGAAAACAATGTATTGCTGTGACGAAATAAGTTGGATTTGCTTGATACACTCATTTTATTGCTGCAAGCTCTTACACAGCGAGTGTCCTGGGATGCCACTTTTTTCCTCCTGTAATTTGTGCATGATCTCAATCATGCCTTCACGGAGATATTGTCCCATCAAAAGATGATATCCAATATGCCATCCGAACACATAAATGGCTTCCCTTTCCTGAGTGCTTCAATATTTCCACTTTCTGATTCTTCAAGCGCGAGCGCCCAACGTCCTAACCGACTTTTCACGACACACTCTTTTCTAAAGAATGAAGGTAGGCGGTTTCACCCCTGTCCTCACACTTATCTTCGATCTCAGACTGCTCTTCCAGTTCTTTACCGTTGTTGCCCCCCTCGTCCTCCTCGCTGGCCTGGTCGCCGCATCCCCTGATGGTGTTGCTAAGCGTGTACGCCTTCTTTATATGCTATTACTGCTCTTGGGCTGATATGTCATCCCACGAACTATAGGCCTGCACGCCCTCTAAATGCGTCTGCAACGAGATCCAGGGTGAATTCTGCGGCACCAGCACTATCAACCCCGACTGTGTCAAGGGCCACGTCTACGAGTGCAGCCCGAGTGGCAATACCTGCGATTTCGGCATCAGGACGTCCTGCCAGAAGTGCAATAAGCTTGTCTGCTAAGAAGGCAGCTTTGGATTGGCGAAGTGATTTACTAGGCGTACATGGCGAACAATATATTGGGTTTGATGGTTGAAGGACATTTTATTTTCACATCGTAGGAAACACGAGCATATTTAATGCGGGGCGGCGCGCGGATAAGAGCTAAGGTCATCTTCGAGATTGGAAAAATGCTCCATTGCCTAGTTGTGCACCAGGTGTATGTAAGTTATGTTACTCCTCCTTTCGCTTCGAGTCCAGGTAGTGTCACTGTCAGGATAGGATCCGCAGTTGTACCATATTGTAATGAACGAGAATGTGAAATCTATGAGTGTTGCATGACTCAAGCCTGCGATGAAAGGTCAAATACATGATGTTTCCATGGCCCACAAACATTGAAAACTACCAAGCCTGCTTAGTGCTGGTAGTACATATCGTCAATATGGTACGCCACAGCCGTCACGTGTGTCACCCTTGATCGCGTCGGGTGTCGGGGATGTCGTGGTTTCCGAACTGCGCAACATTGAAAGTCCTCTGATCTCTCTCTCTCTTACCGTTGACATCCGCTCGCAACCTCAGAAACCTATAGCGCTTCTGCGCTGAGGCCGCTGCCGAGATGCTGGCCCTACTAACCGTGATGTCTATCGTGTTGGGGGCAACATCCTTTGCTTGTGGTATCCTTCCTCTCTCAATCACCTTCTCAAGTATGTCTTTGTAGGCCCTACTATGAGGGTTTCAACTGAATGTTTGAACAATTTAGAAAGCTATCTGGATCGCTTATCTGCAGTAGGAACCGGGCTGCTGCTCGGGGCAGCGCTTGGAGTCATCATACCAGAGTGAGTCGTATCTACTCGATCTCAAGTCAACTCATGTAATAAATGCATGGCCAGGGGAATAGAAACGGCAGTGGAAGCAAGTCCAGGACTCATCCCAACTGCCACCATATCCCTGTCACTCCTATTTGGCTTCACCTTCATGCTTATCATTGAGCAGCTCGTCTCACCCCACGCTCATTCCCACACCCACACCCACGTTGAACATAACCTGGCATTACACTCAGTGAAGAAGGACGCCGGCCCGTCATCTGCAAAAGTCGAATTCGATGCTGAGCTAGGAGATCTGGAACACGACGAAGGGTTGGACCGCTCAGGATATCGTCAACCACCGCCCGCTCCTCTGCCAGTTCTCTCGAATGAAGCCTCAGACCCCACAGGTCGCGCATTTCCACTTGCATTTGGCTTGGTCATTCATGGACTCGCCGACGGCCTCGCGCTGGGAGCCTCTTCTCTCTCCAAGGACCAGTCCGGCATATCCTCAAGTCTATCACTGATAGTTTTCCTGGCATTGATCATTCATAAAGGTTCGGTTGTGTCTTCTCATTCTTACGCATGTATGTTTACGCAGGGCATCAGCTCCGACATCTCTGGCACTTACAACCTCCCTCCTCGCAACATCTCTACCACGCGCGAAGTGCAAGAAACACCTCATCGTCTTCGCCGCCTCGACTCCTATAAGCGCTGTTGCGTCGTATCTGTTATTCTCTTTCTTCGGAAACGGCGATGACAATTGGACTGGTATTGCGCTTCTCGTCTCGGTAAGCATTCATCCAATACCTTGTCCGTTTTCCAACTCTGATGAATGAGAATTGCAGGGTGGCACTTTCTTATACGTCGCAACTGTCCTCCAGCCAGTTTCTGACCACCGTGGAACTTCTACTTCTGGGGACATGAAGCCTATATCGCGCGTGTTCCTCATAACCATTGGGATGTTTATTCCCTTCGTCTTGAGCATGCTACTTGGACATGGGCATTAATGCATTGTATGTTGATGTATGCATGAGGGTTGTATGTATTGATTAGTGTATGACTGCGGTAAGAATACAGGTCGTCAGGCCTTCTAGAATTCTCTCGGAACACTGTTCACAGGAAGGCATCTATGACCGTTTCCCCTGTCCCATGACTCTCGCCCTTTGTTTGCTACGATGCTCATTGCCATGTTACAATGAAACTCAGTCGGATTGCTCAGTTGGATTCAAAACCGCGTAACCAGGCAACATAATTGCTTTCTTCCTCCACCTTCGCAAACCTGAGAGATTATGTATGTCGTCAGTATGTCGAACCTATTTGCAGGACATATCATTACAGTTTGTATGGAGACCGTGTCATGTCGTCTCGGGGATATAGAATACACATAGCAAGGGTAAGTAAGCCACAGACGGACACAAAGCTCTCGCTCTAAGACTTGAGAAGATCCTGCCCGTTATTCTTGAATTTGGCCAACTCCGTTCGCCATGGTTCCCAGACTTCGCCATACTTCCTCAGAAGACCCGTGAGCTCTTCGCGTTGCTCCTTCTGCAGATTACACGTGAGTTTATCAGTTCTGAGCTTGAACAGTAGAAGACATACGATATTCCAAGGTTCCTCCCCGCCATAAACGTCCGTGAACAATTCGCCCAACTCGGCTCTCTTGATAGAATCCGCCCGCTTGAAAGCTTTCATGACGTCAGCCTTGAGTCGAACCTTGAGCTCCTCTTCAGCCTCCGCGTTCCACCATCCCTGAGATTCCATAAAGAGACGGAAACGGACAATAGGGTTGTCTATGCGTTTACGATCTTCAACTTCCGCACGCGCACGGTATGCGAAGGAATCGTCAGATGTGGAATGGTGCCCAACACTGTTCAGCAAACCCCATCAATATGATGTCTTTCACTATATCTGAATGCAACTTGCCGGTAGCTCATTGCCTCAATCAAGACAGCGCGTCCCTGCTCCAAGCATCTGCGTCGCCCCTCTCGGACGGCAGCGAGAACGGCGAGAACATCGTTACCGTCGACCCTAACGGTATCTATACCATACCCTGGTCCACGTGCTGCGATTCCGTCCCCATAAAACTGTTCGGTACTAGGAGTGCTTATAGCGAAACCATTGTTCCTGGCAATATATAGTGTTGGAGAGGGGATGGTTGATGCAAGGAGGAGGCCAGCGTGAAAGTCTGACAGGTATCAGACGTGGACGGAGTATGAAGTGGCGTTCTTCGACTAACCTCCCTCGGACGCGGCACCCTCGCCAAAGTAACATGCGGCGATTGACCGCCCTCTGCGGTTCGGTGCTCGCCGGAGCGCATACCCCACCCCTGCAGCTTGGGGTATCTGAGTGGCAAGAGGGGATGAGATAGTATGGAAGTGGTGTTTGGTGGACCCGAAGTGCTGAGGAGTTGACGTCATCGCAGAATGTAGAAGTGCGATTGATTAACTCACAACTGGCATCTGCCTGCCTTTGCCCGAGGTATCTTCTTCGTTGCCAAAGCACTGCGCCATGACATCGTCTATACCGAAGCCGCGCCAGAGGAGGACTCCCATCTCTCGGTATTGACCTTCGGATATGTTCCGTAAATGAGAGCTTTCGTCTCACAGTGGTCCACTAACCTAACACCCTAGAGAACACGCATCAAGCTTGTACAAGAAGAGTTTGATTGATTGTGCTTACTCGTCGTCTAGCGCAAGAGCAGCTGCTGAGCCAATGATCGTTGCCTCCTCTCCATGCTAAAACGAATTGATGTCAGATAACACGTCTTGAACTTTACTCGGTTCTTACGGAGGTCATCTACAGTCAGTGTTAGCAGTAGAGCACCTCCTTCAATGTTAAATATAGCTGACGTAGAAAGATATCTTGCCCTGGCGTTGAACATTGTAGAGAATGTTGTCCAAGGTAGGCAAGAGTTGCATATTCTCGTACATCTTGTGTGAGAGCTTCTCATCAATCTAAGATTGATAGTTCAGAAACACGTATATGTCATAGCCTTGGGAGAATGACCTCAGGGAGCTCAGCGCCGTCAATGAGTTTCCCGGTACCATCCAACACGCGAAAAGTTGGTATGAGTCCCTCGCTCTGGACGGAATTGAAGAAGTTCAGTTTAGCTACAATTGGTGATTTCGAGTTGGGTAGGTTCCCAGCAGCGCTAGCAAGCCCTCTCGTCACCCAATTGCGCGAAAGTCGTCGAGAGACTGAAGGGAACCGGATCATGGTCAAGAGTAAGGAGGTTGTGCGTCACGTGTAAAAGTCGATCGCGACTTGAGGCTTGTGCTTCGCGGAGTTTGACGCGCCTGAAAGATTAGATTCCGCTGATGCACCTGGCACCTTAACATTGACAAATCGATAAGAAACCACTGCAGACAATAAGTCGATGCCATGGTTCCCAACCGATCCCCAGATCCTGTTGCTTTTGCACTCGGAGTCGTTGATCTGTGGGGAGATCGGTGATCCCATGAGAATGCAGTCCCATCTTGTTGGGGCTATTAAAAGCTGTTCGCGGCCGAGTGCTTAGAAACAAACTTAATCTGATCCTTAAAACCTCCGGCATTTGTTTTCTGGAAGCCTTCGAAATTTGTTCCTTGTTTCCATACCTTTTATCTGTGGCTAGTCCGCAACCCGAAGCCGCTGGTTCTGCCTTCTTTCTGTCCTTTCCCCTGGTATGGTTTTCTACCTCGCCGCTCTGGTCTTCGGCGGGCTGGCCCTGGGACCACAGGTCGTTCTTTCGTCTCTCAATTTCACCTTCGCGCTATCAGAGGTCAAGCAATGCGAACCTTTGTCCATTACATTCACCGGCGATTCCAATACTTCCCCCACTCCACTATCGTTAACCTTGGTTCCATTCAACTCTCAATCCACCCCAGTTTCCCTACCCATTTCCAACACTTCATCCGATATCTTTGGCGTCTACGTGACGTTTGTACCATTTCCAGCCAACACAACCTTTCTCGCATCTCTAGATGATGCTAGTGGGGAAAACGTGGCCGAAGTGTCGGGTATCGTTCGAGTCCTCCCATCGCCAACTGGGAATGTATCATGCCTTCCAAAGCGTCGTCTTTCCACAGTAACGGAAACATTTACCGTGGACAACAGTACATTTTCACAATGCGAGAATTTCTCGGTACATTACAACCCCACTGTCTCCCATGCACCATCTGTCAGAATTTACAATCCAGAAGGTCCTTCCCAGCTCCTGAACTTGACGAATGACGACAACACAACTGGGACCGCTACATACCTTCTGAGCTCTCAGAAGAGCAAACAAGTGGTCTTAGTGTTTGATAATGGGTTAGGCCAGAGACAAAGCTCTGAGATCATGACCGGTATGTCTCGTTGATGTGACTTCAATGAGAGGAAAACTAACCTAATGATTCAAGTGGGAGGAGACTCTTCTAGCTCTGAAACCTGTCTGTCTATGCAAGACGACTTGAACGGGCTGACCATTGAGCCTGCCTCTGACGGGGACAGCACGCCCTCCAAGATCTCTCCGTACGATATCCTTGTGTCTACAGAAAGAACAAACCATTCATTTTTTGTAGGTCCGTCGTTATTGGTGCTTCTGTCGGCGGCGGCCTTGTTGCCTTGATCGCGTGTTGCATGTTATTCTTCGTCTGCAGAGAAAGGCGGCGGAGACGTCGAGCGGATATCGAGTACGGCGACGCGCTGATAGACAAGCGTGGACCTCGCGAATTCAACGAAAAGGATTCTATTATCCGGCCGTCAGGAGATGGACCAGGCTTCGTGAAAAATCCTCTCTACACCACGGGGTCGTACAGTTCACGGGATAGCATGGCATCATGGGCACAGCCGACTCCAGATGACGACAGCTTCTCATACCACCACAGGTCGTCGGCCGTTGAGAACGGCGCCCGAGGCGATGACTCAGTCTCCTTGAACTCGCTGGATATTGAAGGGATGCTCAACGTTGCCGCTGTGCCATCGAGTCATAGCAGCACCCAGACCGTCGGGCCTACGATCCTTGACTCTGAATTGCAAGTCCAAGTGACTAGGCCTTCTCCCTCGCTCTCTCGACAGCACACACGCAGCCCATCAGACGTTCCATTTGGCCCTGAGTCAATGGCCAGTGCGATCTCGTTAACGTCTGTTGTCGATCCTTTCGCGGACCATGCTCTCAAACGGCAGGGGCAACTCGGCATGCCTCCTTCCCGCCAAAACTCTGCCAAGGTCTCGATTCGCTCGCCACCTCCAGCTCTGCGTGATCTCCCTTCTTTGCGACGCGACGGCTCCCACATCAGGCGAGAGAGAGGTTCAAATGTCAGTGGTGTGCCGCAGGACGCGACCTCTCCCATTGTTCTGGACGTAGTGTTTGAGGATAGGCTGGGGAGTAGTATTTGAAAAAATCTTCGAGGTTTCAGAGTCGCTGGATGTAGGCTCACCTTTGGTATATCATTATCAATTTCTCGGTTTGTATAGCTCGACGCCCTGTATTTGTATTCCCCGGTGTGTTTTCTTTGGGTTTGCAGGAGTTCATGTGTATTTGTAGGCAGGAGAATAGTGTTTATCCAGTCGATGTCCGCTGGAAGGTATGATCGAGGCGAGCGAGTGTCTTATGTAAGTCCAAGTGAATTCCAGGTTAGAGGCGGCCATCGTTTCACAACTACACTTGAGGTGCTACTTCCTCAATCCGTATATGTATCTGACTAGCTAATGACAGACATTTCGAGTTGGCAATCCCGTTTCAGTTGAAGCTAATGCATGGTCAGAAGTGCTGATGTATGCGTGCCGATCAATCGTTATCGAGCTCGTCAATCTCGACATCGCGGGTCTCAAGCTCAAACTCGTTTGTGGTGGCGATGGTGGTTGAGTACTTCATTGGGAGGGCGGTGAGAGATGTGTTGAAGGTAGTGAATGTGGGGTGTGTGGCCCGGTGGTTGCGATTGTGAGCGTCGGGCCGGCTGGTGGGGTGAGCCTTTTCAGAACGTTCTGAAAATTGAGAGATTGAGATATCGATGTCGTGGGCCTTCAATTTATATGTTCACATGTTCGAAGAGCAGTTGACTGCTTTCCAAAATTGAGACGTCGGAAGAAGAAATCCCCTAATTAAGTGATGGCCGCATCAACAGTTCCTCAACTATGCGTTATAAACTAAAAAAGGCGCTTATCAGATTGGTGCCAGTCATTGTTCGACCATCACTATCTGGACATCACTTACAATGACCAAGTACCACACTCTACCATAGTATCATCGCCAAACCTAGCTGTAACCGAGGGGTCAGCGATGATGGATCGACGGGGCGCCTGCCTCGTGGTCATCTAAAGGTCGTCAAATGGATATTAAATCATGCATGGTACATATCATGTGAAGCAAGTCGAATTATGTGGGTATTCCAAGATGTACAATGTGCGATTATGTCTTGTTCAGTAAATTGAGATGAGTTCGGCAGTTAATAAAAGAGTCGCGTAAGTTATGTGATAGAGAAGAAAAGCACAAGGGGCATGCCACGAGAACGGAGGGGGCCTCCACACTTCAATACTACCTGATCCGTACCGCATCTGAATCGCCTTGGGGAGCTTTCCTTCTACCGCCCTTCTTTGTTGCCTTAGATGCCATCGCCTTGCCCGAAACTGGCGGAGCTGGTGTTGTCTCTACGATATCGATCTCATCGTCTGAAGACTCGATGAGTTCGATGGATGGCTCCTCGCCGGCCTCCTTTCGCCGTGCCTCTTCCTTCGCAGCACGATCCTTCTTCCAATCGACTGACAGTCCATCGATGTCTTTGCGGATCCGCTCACGCATATCTCCCGTAAGATCACCTTTCCAATCGTCCTGCCTAGTGGTATTTGCCGTGCCCTTCGTCCGTGTCTGAAAAAAAGACTTCGTTAGCAAGACATGAAAAGCGGTCCGAGGAACATGCAGCCCACCAGGATTATTTGAGAGAATTTGACCGGGTCACTCATGAAAGTCTCCGCAAAGTGGAGCAGGTAAAGTCCACAATCACAGAAATTAGGCTGAACGGGCACCTGTAGTAACCGGGGCCGTTAGCAGGCCCCCAGCTCGACACTACGAGATGACATACCTGAGCTTGTTTGCCAACGGCAGTGCTAGTGTCTTCCTTCTGTAACTTGTCATGCGCCTCCTTTTTCAAATATCGAGTAAGGTTCCTGATGGCTTGAGGATGCTTAGAGCCGAGAGAATCGAAGGTGAAGATATAGGTCCTGTTAGGAAAGGTCGGAAATCCGAGGCACAATTAGAAAAACCTATGACAACGCACACATCTTTCGCGGCAGGCGTTGGGGTTGGAGGCTCGTCTATGTGGTCATTGTCATCCACAACTATGCCACGTGCTAACACAGGCGCAGGGCGATCATCTCTGCGAGCAGCTGCCAGGTTGGGGATTGCTTTCTGTCTCGCTCCTGCTTTCGCATAAAAGCTGGCGGCTGAAATCGAGATGGACATCGGATCGTGCTTGTTGTCCTGAGGTACAATGGTATTCTCATGATCTCGAGAAGACGATTTAGACGATTCATCCTCCATGTCAACGTCGTGAGGGAAGTGATTGTTGCCAGGAGTGGAATTATCAAAGTCAGATACTGTTGGTGATATACTTCTGCTTTCAACTTCCATTGGGGAATTCGGCTCAGTGGGAGTTAATGGAGAGTCAGAAGCGGTTGTCTCGTTATCCACCTGAAACGGACCACCGGGGATTGTTGGAGGAGTCATTGAGTCCAGAATCTCAACATCGACAGTACAGGAGGCGTCTAGCTGGAGCAAGTTTTCCGATATCCTCCGTTCTTCCTCCGCCTCGTTCGATTGAACAACTTCCACATCTGAAGATGGCGCAACGGCTAGCGTCGTCGTCGTCGTAGTGGTAGTGGTGGTAGTAACAGTAGAAGACGATTTATGGAGCTGCTTACTGGAGGCGGACAGTGGTTTCGGGATGACTGAAGGTGATGATGGAACCGGACTCGGTGGGGACGCAAAGACTGATTCCAAACGGTCGCCAGCCTTCTTCCGGCCCCTAGTTATGGGGCTGACCACGAGAGGGGGCGGTGGCGGGGTGAGGACATGTTCAGGCTGGTATATAATTACAAGGTACCAATGCAGGCTGCAAGTATTCGGATCAGAACGGGCAAGCGAACGCAATGAACGACCTTACTGCTCATTGATAGGAACGATGATATACTTCTTGCTGAATATATCAATCTTGGCAGTCCACTTGCGTACACTTTCATACCCGTCGTCCGGACTGCAAAAAAATGATCAGAGATGACAACGGGAATGGAATGAAACGAACTTTTTGTTGTTCAATTTATTATAAAAGAAAGAACTGAAGACATGAATCTGGCTTGCCAGTTCCGGGTTACTCTCCTGGAGCCTTCTAAGCCACAACCTGTATCACGATAATCTTAGACCAAGCGAGAGAGGAACTGAAAATAACGTACTTGAGACCAAATTCTATGAGAGTATCATTCAGATACTCTCCGGGGTCAAGTCTCCTATAGTCGCTGTTTTTTATGTAGACGGCACCCGGTATTCCTTGAGGGTAACAAAGGATTCTTTATAGAGAAAAGTCACACTGAGGTCACAATCGTGATAGAAAGGACATACACTTCTTCTGGGTCAAGGGTGGGGGAGCGTTGTCCCCTAGTTGAGCGGCGCACCCCTTCAGGCTTGTTTTGAGTACTAAAGAACGTATTAGCATATGTGCGGTTGGATGGCCAAAAATGTTCACATCATTCGGGATGGCGGGCGAGATGACACAGAGACATCATGACGGCTTGAGGGATCCTGCTGCGACAATTCTGCCACAGAGGGGAGCGTGAAATCTTGATCATCGTCTGGGGCTAACGAATGTCTGAGCGGTGGCGGCTGTCCAGTTTGTCGATTATGCAATGGAGGACCCTGTTCAGCTTCATGCCTTGCAGCTTTTCGTGCATACATTTCCCAAACGCGGAAACCAGCAGGGCCGCTGCAGTGTGAACGTCAGGGAGGTCCAAGTTGTTGCTCTCCTTCACTACGCACCATAGTTGGGCACAGTGCTGCTTACTGCCTTTAAACCATCGGAGAAATGATTGGTATGTTTCTTTCGCATCGTCTTGTGCCTCATCCATCCAGATCACGACTGTTCCAGTGCGAAGATCACCTTGACTCGAGTGAGTAATAAAATTGTGCGTAGAAGAAGCCCAATACTGACCCATCTTGAATTGATCGTGATTTCGTCTGTCAAAAGATACTAGTCGTGGTCTCTTCGTTTCCAATTTGATGATATACGGGGCTCCTTCCATGTACTGTGCTGATGATGACAAAACCGGTTGGACCAAACTAAAAGGTCTGCACTTACCTCAATCAGAGAAAGCTCTTCGACAAGCTTGAGCCAAAGAATCTTGTGCTCCCCATCCCAAATTTCGATCGCATCCTTCCCCCACGAGAGGAAATAGTCCGATGAACCTTGCCTGAACTCCATACCATAGTACCACTTATCAAGCCGTAGTTTCTTGGCTTTGGAGGGCCGTGAGGATCCTGCGGGGGGTGCAGATGGCATCGTCTGAGGGAACAACGACTTTCCTGGGACACCGTTCTACGTAGCCAGTCATTAACTCTGATTACAAATGCATTGCCGTTGATACGCATCTTGTCCTTCATGCCCTTCTTGAGGCTTTTGGTCCGTTTCTCTTCCTGTTCCATAACTTTAAAATCAATAATTCTGACTTGCTCTTTCACGCGACCTCCGGATGGTCGTGCTCGCGGTGGTGGAGAGTATTCCAAAATTGGATCAGAAGTCAAGACAATTTTGGCCTCCAACTCCCTAGTCGCGTCCCCGTCCTTGGGTAAACGCGAACCAGTCGCTTCATTGATTGACCCCATAGATTCTGACTCGATTTCGTCGTCGTCATGGTTAGGTCGGAATCGAGGGGGCACCATCTTACGTTTGCCGAGCGCAGTCGCAGAAACGGGTTGGTCGTGATCAGAGTTATACATTTGCATTTGTGGGGGCCGTGGGTCTTTGACTGACCCCGCAGATCGTGGTGTATTCAGGAGGTCCATGCGATCGGGTGTACTCCTTTGCACGGGGTTACGCGTGACCACAACACCCTGGTCCTCAAAGTCACTGTCCACGTCGATAATGTCCGTTGATCGTGTAGGTAGAGACCGTCTAGATTGCGTGCGAGATGCCCAAGTACCAAGCGGACCTGTACCTCAAACAAAAGATTGAGAAAAGGCCCAGGTATAGTGTATCTGCTAACCTAGTCTTGGCACAGCACCGTTGGCCCCAACTTTCCGTCTCTTACTCGGTGGGCCAGACGTTAAGCCGCTAGAGGGAGTCAAAGTCTTCGATGCCGTCTTGTTCGCCGTGGCTTGGTACCTTTGCCCTATGTTTGCCCTGGTAATGCCCTGCCCCTCCCTTTCTTTCCGCTGGAATCATGTTTAAGCATTACCCTTTTGGAAAGCAGTCGAAAGCAGTCGAAACATACAACAGGACGATTGGTTGGAGTCATAATTACTGTTGGATTGTTGTGCCATCTGGACACAGCGCAAATGGAGGTCAAATCGTCAGGTCAGCGGCATTGTGTAAATCACGTACATCGAGGTCTTGGTGCCTGACGCGTCTCTGAAGTCGGAGGACATCCCATGTGCGGACTCTAGCTGACGTCTGTCCCCATTCCCGAGAAAGCTCATTTTGTGAGGGTAAGCACCGCACCAGGAGACATGCACAAGATGAAGTAACTCAAAATGGCAATCAGGGCTCACATAATTATCTGGACAAACATCGTGCAAATAACACTCGAAATTCTCCTCCCTCCGAATACTGCGAATGGTTGGACAGCGGATGGCGACAGGCAGCCACTTCTTTCGGACCTTGAATGTTAAAGAAGCGAATGGTAAAGGTTCACCAGAAGATATAGTTATATTACACCTAGGTAAACGAGGGATTGAAGTAGTTGCACAACGCCACACATAGTGAGAACTTTGCAACGCTGTGGTATGGAAATGAAGAGGAATATCCATATCATCTCCAACAGCCCCACAACAAGTCAAGTAATAAATAAGGAGTTATCGTTCGTGATCATGTCAGAAAATGCAAGCACAAATGAGGTAATGTGGGTAACTGAAGACATGCTCTATGCGTGACGGAGGTAGGATGAGGGCGGTATAGGAGCGGATAGTTGGGGTAAAGCCCGGTGGGATGGGGGGGGGGGGGGGGGGGGGGGGGCGGGGGGGGGGGGGGCTGGGGGGTTTTTTTTGTGTGCGTTGGAAAAAAGGGGGGGGGTTATTGGTTGTTTGTTGTTTGTGGGGGTATTGTTG
>JABCKT010000140.1:0-47022 GCA_018858115.1 Tephrocybe rancida
GGCGCTAACTTGCGCCGCTCCTCGTTGGATGCTTCAGTAACGCGAGAAGTCCCCAAACTTGGGATGGCCGCATCACAAGGGCCAAGGCATCCCTCCCTCCCCAACCTCTTCATTCCAAGTACTATAGCGCAGGCATGCGCGGCCTATGATCCCAATATCTTCTGGCTCCCGGGCGGCGGTGGGCGAACGGGAGGGACGGAGGACGCGCGGCGTAGTGCATCGGCGATGTGAAGACGATGGGGAACGTGTGGAGTGCGCCCCTGGAGCTCGTCAATCCAACCTATAGAGGCCACCGGCCGACCCCACGCCCAAAGCCGGAGAAGAAGAAACTCCAGGACCCTGAGATGACCGTCCAGACGACCTGGGAGCGCCGAGCGGGTGCCGTTGTAGAGGGTCTGCAGAGTGCTCTTCAGCTTAGGAGTTTGAGAGAGAGACGATCATCCCAACGTTCGTGTCAGCTTCTTTATTTCTGTGAAGGTTATTTGACGACTGTGCCTAGTCTTCTCGCGACGATGTCTGAAAATCTGCCTACCACGATGAAGACAATCCTCCCGCCATCTACGAACGCTAATTACGTCCTTCTGGATCTCGTTGTCAGAGGTGATGGGACTATCCTACTTCATGCGTTCACACCCCTCGGCATATTCACGTTCACGGCCGAGTGTGCTCCACGGATCTTCACGTCATTGCGCAGCAGCCAGACGAAAAGGCGAAGGATGAGGGAGTGATTGCGAACGAGGGCGAGGTCTTGTTAGCGCCATATACGGAGCGTCACATTGGTCGCCGAGTACGGGCGTAGGCTGGTCTGGGAATTCGGGGGTGGTGAGATTTGGGACGGGCTTGAATACCTGTATATGCATATTGACAAGAGATGACGAGGCTTACAATTATCTGCCCAAGAGAATGATACTTGTACGAATCTCTTGTTTTGCCCAAGGACTCAGAAAATGCTACAGTGGTCTACGATCCTGCCCTTCATATATAATTCGTGACATGGCAGAGAGGGAAAGAACTTGCGAGATAAGACTATTAGGACGTTGACAGGATAGGTGTTAGATGTAGAACCGGAACATACAGCATACAGTACGTAGCAGTGATGTCCGACTCGGCTATCCCATGGTACAACACTCCCCACCCCCAGGCTCATCATACTTCTCGATGATCATGAGCATTTCCTGCATTGACAAGAGCAAGGTCCCCATGTGCGCACATGCCGAGTTACATCGCCGCGAGGCATAGCAAGATCGATGGTCCACGGTGGACACCTGGCTACCCTCGATCTTCTCCTAAGATCTCCTAAGCAGCTCAATATCTCGCTTGGCAGCCATTCAGTGCCAGGAGGAATCGGATACAGTCGCGATGGTGTTATATAGCCTGAGTGCGGCAGTGGGCTATCATCCGGGCCTTCTGCAGGGTGGGCTTGTGAGCTGCTGGATCGTTTAGACTGGCTAGGCCGGATGATCGGCCATCGGCATGCATCGCGAACTTTGCGATGGTGGGATCGCCGTCTGGTTGGATGGTATTTCTGGATCCGATCAGGGTGAGGATACTAGTCATCGGCGAGCGAGTAAGGCGTACGGGGTTTTTTTTGGGAGCCTTCTTGCGTTTTAGAAGACGTGGAGGTGATGACGCGCTGGATGATGAGAGTGAACGCGAAGACATCGAGGTTAATTCAGCCTTGAGGCCTTCAGGTGTTGAGAAGGTCCTTGATTATAATATCACGTTAAACACAGGCTTGCCTAATATCGAAGTGTGTCGGAGTCTTCGATAGGTTGAAGTAGTCGTGCAAATTACATTAAGTTCACGGATGAGAACCGAAAGGGTTGCCAGTGGCCTGAGATTATGAAAGACTGGGTAAAAACCCGCTTGACATTCTGACCACGAAAAGGCGCCGGGAAACCTGGCAGGAAACAGGGGTTGGGGGCCCGGGGGAGCCTGGATGTCGGCAGTGTGTACAGGTCGGGCTTGAGTCCAACAACAGGAACATATCGATTCAGGAAACGCGAGGTATATCTCACGATACAGAAATACATCTGCAGTAATGAGCCGCCAGCTAATCCGTGGACCGCAGCCATCGACCAACGGCTTTTTACTCCCGCACAAAAGCCATGCCCGACGTAATGATACGCAGCGCCCACGGAGACGGGAATCCCTGTGATATGACGGGGAAGTTAGTGCGAGGTTCTAATGGGGACACACACGAACGACTCACCATGGACGCCTGTCGTTCCTCGCAAAGTTTGTCGTCATCGGACCCTCCCCGCTTCCGTCCTCTTTTCCTCCCGACCCCTCATCAAACGATGGACTGAGATGGTGGCGAGGGGCGGGTGCGGGATGAACACCGAACTCGATGAAGCTCGCGGCTAATCAAAGATGCGGCTCGGGAATGTTAGCCGAGAGGTACAAGTTTTTTCACGGCGTCGGCGGCTTTGTGTATGGCGGCGGCACGATCGGGACCAGTGGCGGAGAATGTGAAGGCCAAACGGGAGGAGCAAGCGGCGTGAAGGATCTTGGGAGCGATGAAAGGTTGCGGGCTCGGCGTGAGAAAGGGCCGTTCTTAAGGGTAGCATGCAGCACTGTCTAGTCGACGGGGACGGGCTCGTCGTAGAGCTGCTACTATACTCGGTGCTGACGCCGCGGCGACGACCCCGAGCAGCCCGGGTGCCGGTGCTGGCCCATTGCTGGTATGCGCTCTTAGACGTGCAAGATACTGAGGCGAGTGCGGGAGATATGCAGGAGGGAGGGGGAGTGGGATGCAGCGGTGGTGGATTCTCGAGGGATAACGAGGGTGCACCTGTGAAGCAAAGGTCAGTATGGATAAAAGTGGTAGTGCGGGGAAACGTACCTCAACGACTAGCACCACTCAGTACGCGGGTGTTCCTATCCTCTCGAGACCTTCTGAGGACCCATCAATTGCTAGCGCGGCTCAGCAACGGCAATTTTGGTGGAGATTTTGAGGCGGGGGTTTGAATTCGTGAAATTGGACCGGTCGACAAAGTTCTACGAGGTACCCAGTCGGTGTGGAGGCGGATGTGCCATTGCTCCAGTAACGGTTGATCCAACAACCAAGGATGACTGCGGCATCGCGCGAAGCGCAGAGTGTCACAGGATGATTGAGGAAGAATTCGTGTGGAGGGAGGACAAGGCAGAGAAGGGACGGGGCTTCTGATCGAGAGGAATCGTCAAGTTCTTGGTATCGCAGTGAGCAGCGTGGATGCTGGACCGAAACAGAGGGGGTTGGACGAGAGGGTGTTCTGTCTCGTCGTGTGGGAAGTTGAGAGGGGTCGTCGTGGTCGAAGTGATCGTCGTGATCAAATTTTGATCACAACTTGCTCTTGACCTTCATCTTCATCGATGCTTCATCGCCAGGTGCATCGCGTCAGCAGCTCAATGTGAACTCAGGCGAAAGTCGTCATGTGCATCGTGCATATTTAGTTTCTCCGACCTCTACACCTCTACCTCAATTGTATCCCCGGAGAACCGGCACCGGCACTGGATGCGGCACAACCCGAGAGGCCCCCACCGGAGAGCAAGCGCACGGTCCCCAGGCCCCTCACTGGGACCGAACACCCACAGCTGAAATATGTTCCATGGCTCAGAGGAGACGGTCCTCGCGTACCATGGCGTCACTATCTGCCCTCAGGCTCTTTCGTTCCGGGTCCCCTCAAGTTTCGCCCCATGAATCGTTCATGAGGAGCTGAGCTTTGATTCTAGGTACAAATTCAAGTTTCAATGGGGTGTTAAAAGGTGGAACTGTCTATCACAGGGAGAACACATGACCGTGAGTTGGTTCGAGAGATAGAAAACGGCTGTATGGCCATTGGGACGTCGGCTGTTCGCTGTCGTATAGAACATGTAGAGAACGTCCACCCTATGTGGCGCTGAGGAATCGAGTAAGGCTCAAGAATGAATACTTATGTCTTTCATAAGCTCTATCCGCGAGAATAAACAACTCCAGGACGACAGTGGATACTCTCCTGTTCGATTCCACAGATGAAGGCGAGATTTTCGAATGCCGATAAGCTGTGTACTTGTCATCATGTCTCCCACAGTAAGAGGAGCTGCAGAGTCAGCATCTTCTTTCGTGAATGGGGCGTTCTTGTATGCTCCAATGGTAAGTAGGACTCTCAAGCTGTGCGGTGTGTCATAAATACTAGAGTTGTGGTATAGCATTTCCCACAAAGCAATTATTACGTGCCGGTATCCTCGAAACGACAATGAGCCTTATTCCATCGAAGTGGCAATCAGATCCGGAGTCTAGGACAATTTTTATGGAAATCAACGGGTTTCCTCAGCAGAGAGTGGTGATGTCTGATTCCTTGTCGCAACGCGTGCCAGTGGAAGCCAGTTCGGCCATTCCTGAACTTTTTCGACAGTGATAATTTCCACTGCAAATTCACACCAGATACACTGGTTTTTCTGCATATGTAATGGGGACTTAGCACAGTGGTAGCGCGCATGCTTTGCACGTCGCTTACGAGTGAATGTCTGCATGAGGTCGTGGGTTCAAGCCCCACAGTCTCCATTCCTTTTCCCGCCTTGTTTTTAAAACAGCTTGGGGATATGGAAATTCAGCTATTCTCACCGGCTTGTGAGGAAAAGGAGGTGTATCGATTTGTGTTCACATACTAATAGCCTTGATGCTCACCCAAGCATCTCGGCCGCTGTTTTTAGCATTGCTTCCTAGTTTTAAGGAGATGTTCCATGAGCACTATTATTGATAAAACTGCCTCTCTATAATATACCATCCTCGAATAATATCTACTCCATTAGGCCGGGGCTCACCACCACATCATTGTGATCAGCACGAATTCGCAGGATATCAGCCCTTTGCAGATTTGCTTCATTGCACAAGGAGCGAAAGATAGACTCCTCGTTGTCGTATAAGTTCAGGACTGTGTCAAACTCTGCAACTTCTCCGGCATCCATGACAAGGACGCGGTCGTAATAGGCTATCGAAATTCTCTGAATTAGTATCAGGTAAACATTGACAGGCATCTATCTCCTTACCGATAGTGTTGAGCCGGTGAGCGATGCATAGTAGCGTGGACGTCGCAAACTCTCTTTGAATGGTCTTCTGTAATTTTGCATCAGTCTCGACATCCACGCTGCTAGTGGCTTCGTCCTGTGCGCGTGTGTTAATGGGACAAAATCTCAAAGCGATGTGTAACTTACCAAGATAATAATACGGCTGTTCTTCACAAGCGCACGGCATAAAGCAAGAAGCTGCTTTTCACCGACACTAAAGTTGGATCCTTGATAGACGTGAGCTTGTTGTCTCAACAACATATCAAATTGTTCAACAAACCTTCGTCGCCGACAGTTGAGTCAAGGCTGAATTTCGCCTCTGCAATCGGGTCCGAGGTTCCATCGCTAGGGAGTAGCCATGCCCGCTGGAGCACAGATATCAGTTCGGCATCTGTTCTCGAACCTTGTGGGTCACTGGAATACGGGTAACTCGTCAGTCAAAACATCGTCAAATAGGGTTATTTGTGACTTGCAGATTCTCCCGTAGTGTACCGAGGAAGAGTGTGCTATCTTGTGGGACGAGTGCTAGGCGACCCCGAAGAGTATCAAGGCCCACAGAGCTGATGTTTTGTCCGTCGATCTCGATCTTCCCGCTTTCTAGCTCGACCGTCCTGAATCACAAAGTTAATCGATTGAAAGTATGATTCAAGTAGGTTGTTCACCTGAAGAGCGCTTGCAACAAGGAACTTTTGCCTAGTTCATGTTCTGTGTTCAGGAATGAACAGAAGTCGGGCACAACAAAGACTTACCTGCGCCTGTGCGTCCCACGATACCAACCTAGGAAACGTTTAGCCTTCTAGTGAGTTGAACGTTGGACCATAAGCGTACCTTTTCACCTGGTTTGACATCAAAGCTTACGCCCTTCAGAACAAGAGGCAGCCCTTTCCGATAGGCAAACTCGACGTTGTCAAAAGAGACACGCCCTTGACTTGGCCATGACGCCGGCGGGTCGTCAGGAGAAGTGGCATCTCCCTCGGATTCAAGCCCAGCGTAATGTAGTACGCGCTCTACAGCATTCATATTTTGCTCGTTCTGTGCGAACTGAGAAATCATGTCGGCTAGGTCATACAATAAGTGAGATTCAAAAAGGTTCAGATACTGAAGGAACTCACAAAAGATCTGGGTGACTGTAGGTAGGCCTTGAGAAGTTTCATCACTTGTATATGGCAAGGACACGTACTGCTCAGGGTATATGACAAGACGACGCCAATTTTAGATGGATCGACCGTATTGCGGAGCCCAGCCGCGAAGAGTGCGATGCCCAGGATGAGTATGTTTCCGAGCACATCAAGCCGAATGGTCAACCAACGCTGAATAGAGATGGTCATATAGTATGCTCGGTTCTCTAAGTCCAGTCCGATGTTGGCGTTGTTGATCGCTCCTTCCTGTAGATGTTAAATGAGTACAACAAAGGGAACGAGTGGTGGCCGCGCAATGTTTACCTGTGCTCTGTACGCACGAATAGTGGAAAGGCCAGTCAGTGTCTCTGAGTGAGACTGTCAGAAATTCCAAAACATGGAAAGATTTATTGGACATACCTGAAAAAGACCCATAAAGTGTCGATCTCATTAATGAGTCCAAACGTTTGGTTTCTACCGATGTACTGCGGTAGTAGACCGATATCATCCAGTACAGCACGGCCATCGGGGCAAAAATAATGCCAAGGTAAGGAAACGTGTAGAAAACCAAAGCCACTGTTCCAAGGACTGAGCTGAATGTGGTCAAAAACTTGAATCCTATCAGATCATTTGTATCATGCGGATAGACAGGCTAGGGCTGTACCTGCCATAGAGTGCTCGCAAGTTCTGTATCAAGGGTATCTTGATCTTTGGAAAGCCTTGAAAGTATTCTTCCTATACGACAGGAATATTAGTGAACCTACGGCAGCAGGGATAAATACTGTTTACACATACCAATCGGGGTGGTATCAAAGAACGAAATGGGGGAGCGCACGACACTGGTCAAAGCCGCCTTGAAAAGGTTCAAGCTCGCGATCAAACTAGCGAAACTAGAAAGAACTTGAGTGCGCTCCCCGCTCAATAACAAGGGTTACTTACGCAAACGCAAAACTAAGGAGAAATGCAAAGATCGCCTGAGCAATACCTACATTCTATATTCAGTGTGTATTACAGCTACCAAAGATCGGAAACGTACCGATGCCGGCATAAACAGCCATGTAGTCGGCCTGCCGGAAGCCATGGATACTTTCCACAGTCCAAAACCCAAGGAATATATTATTGGCAACTACAGGCTCACCAATTAAATGCCGAGCATATAGTTAAGATATTTAACTGACCTTGTGAGCCCTGTGATAGCGCTAACAAGAGGATGATGATGGGGGCCCAGACGATGCCACCAGCGTAACGCAGGTAGTTCCCGTACACCTTCCATTCCACAGAACCCGTGTTACGTTCTTCAGCTTGCATGAGCGTCGCATCAGGTTTCTTGCCGTCTTGATCATCGGCGGCGTCCTGTGCGCCTGCTTTAGTCTCCTTTGTAGTATCATTGTCGTCGTCCGAATCTTGATCAAGATTTCCGTACTCGTCCATGAGGCGAGAAAACAGGACACTGTCACTCATCAGGGCCTACAATTGACTCAGATTCAAAATCCCTAAATCGATTAGCATGGGACCCACGTCGTATGTTCCTTGTTCGGCGATGACCCCGTTATCCATCACATAGATGTAGTCAGTTTTATCGAGGACATGTAATGAATGGGTGACCAGGATTCGGGTACGGTTTGCAAGCGGTCCGTTCAAAAGACACTGATCGAGGATTGATCGACCAACGTATGCGTCGACAGCAGCGAGGGGGTCGTCGAGGAGAACAACATCGGATTGCGAATATGCGGCTCGCGCCAGAGAGACTCGGGCCTATACCAAGGTTAGTGTTGAGGCACAACAATCGTTATAAATCTACCTTCTGGCCACCTGCATTGCTATGAGCAGTTATCAAAGTGCAGGTTGGGCATTCACGTACCGCTCAAATTGATACCTTTCTCTCCTATTTCAGTATTCTCACCGTGAGGAAGCATGTCAAGATCATGCTCCAAGTTACACGCTCGGATGATATCTCGGAATCTGAGATCAGGCGAGTGAGTGTTGAGCTCATGATACCATATCTTACCCACCTTTTCTCGTCATCTTTCTGTCCAAACAACACGTTGTCCCGTAACGTCGCATTTCGAATCCACGCCGTCTGAGGCACGTACGCGGCACTGCCGCCAAATAGTACCTACGTAGGACATAAGTTGGGAAGCCAACAAAAGTCATTGGTGTGCTTACCTCGCCTTTTGTCTTTCTCATCTCCCCAATCATAGCTTGCAGTACGGAGCTCTACGACGAAATCAGCTCAACAACAGAAAAGCTTCATCGCGATAGAAACCTACCTTTCCTGATCCTACTCTACCTACAATCGCCACGAAGGAACCTTTCGGCACACTGAACTTCAAATCCTTTAGCTCAAACGGCTTCTCATCCTCCTTCGATCCTTCTGCAGTACTGGCCCTCGCAGAGTCCACGGTGGTTGGTAGCACCGGGTCTGTCTTCTTCTCCTTCTTTCCTTTTTTCCTATTTTTGCCCCCAAGACCAAACTTGTCTCCGTCGAGCTTCCCGGCCGTCTCCCAGGTGAAGTCGGCGTTGACCGATACGGCGGCCTTCTGTTCGTCGTCAATGAGGTAAGGCTCCGCTAGCTCTTCGGCGAGGAGAAACTTGGATATACGCCTCAATGCCACAAGCGAGTCTGTGAGGCTTGACAGCACGAAGGGGAAGTAGATGAGGGGCGCTCGGATGACCTAGATGTTTCGGGAAACGTTACCACTGTATACTCGGAAGGATGGCTTGTGGGAGGACGTACATTAAAAAGCTGGAGCGACGCGAAGATGACGGCGACGTTGAGATCGTGGCCGCTAAGTCCGTATGTAATCTGCGCACGACGTCAGTCCCCATTTTGTTTATAGGTGATTCAGGTGGGCGCACGAATGATAGGATCGACGCGAGGATTGGGATGAAAGTGACCAAGGCAATCAAAACCGAGCGGGCGAGCCTGGAAAAGTTGGATGCAGTTAGACAAGGCGGTACCGAACGAAGAACGATGAGAGACATACTGAAAGTTCCTGACAGTTTTAATTTCCTGGGCCCTGATTGTTCCCAGTCTATCAATGTAGAACGACTCCCATGCATAGAACTTGATCAGTCTGATGCCTTGCATCACCTAAGTAAGTATAAAATGGTCGGTCAATACACGTCCAAGGCCCCAAATGACGACCTACCTCGGTCGTGAGCCTGATGCGCTTGTCGGTGATCTTGACGCCTTTTTTGCGCTGTGCGAACAGGACTTTGACAAGGACAAATTGGAGGGGGAATCCGAGAAGAAGAACCTGTATGGGGTAAGCCCAAATGTGCCGCATGCGAAGTCTTCGCACATACCCCAAGTCCGACAAGGGCTGAATAGCCCAACTGCGGCGGCACGCGTTAGGATTGCGAACAGATTGGCAGGGCATGGGAGTACGTACGTTTCCGATGAGGAGTCCGATCCCAATGGCGAGTTGTATGGGCGAGACCCAGAGACTAAGATGATGATCAGTAAGGGCCACGCGACGAAAGGAGAACAGCTGCCTCACTTGTGTCCAAAGGCAGCGAAACGATCCAGTCTACTCGCGTCCGTGGAGATCATTGTCGTAATTTGCCCGGTGCTATGCTCCAATCTTGCGCGGCCGGAAATGCGTAGCGATTTTCGAAATACGGTTCCGATGATCTGTGAGAAATTGTGAGTGTGAGATCAACAAGTCGTTGACTCGACGTACCCCGGTTCGAACGAGAAGTCCAGTCGTTTGACTCACTGAATAGTGGTCAGTAAATAGAAGTGATGGAAATCTCGAAGTGAATCCACCTTGGAAATAATGACTCGTCATCTATGCTAGAATTCAATAGGAATTCGGTCGACGCAAAATCAGCACTTACTAGACCAGCAACCTCTAAAATAGGTGTGAACAATTGATCATCAAAAGTGAAATACATACGAACTAACCTTGCATGGCGAATAATCCAAACGCTAGTCCGATGCCATAGCCGATCCCATGAGGCTGCTCAATTTGGCCAGAAGCCTTTTGTTCGTCTGAGAGACGGTGGTATACATATGCTTTTGTGAGCCACGCAAGTAACACCTTCGTTACTAGCGGAGTAGTCGTTTTGAGAGTCTCTTCACGTAGAGAAGTCTGTCAGAGAGTAGTCCTTCAAAAGATATCGATACTCACCGGAGCCAAGTTTCAAAAATCCAGCGACCCAGATGCGAACGAAGAAGGTCGTGTGGAGCGCGTAGAAGAGGGACGAGTCGTATTTGGATTTTTTCGGCTTGTCCGCTGGTTGTGCGGTAGGTGCCTCGAGTTTTTCGTCAAATTCTTCCTTGGACTGTGAGGGCGTCAACTCCGGTTGCATTGACCGTGGACGCTTCTCAGGCTCGCATCGGGAAAAGAAGTTGTCTTCAAGAGCGTCGCTGATCGCCGAAGTCAACTGGTGCGGGGGAAGCTCCCACAAATCTGTAGTCATTGCAATGAGTTGGGCCACGCGTAGTCAATGAAGTATAGCTGGTAACGCACCCTCTTTCTCAAGCGGCCGTGAAAAGCCAACATCCAGGAATGGTACTAGCCATTGGAAGACGAGCTTTGAAAGAAAGCTATAGGAGATGGAATCAGAGTTGCAATCACCAAATCGCGTCAAGTAGTGGCTGGACACGTACGAAGCATTGCCTTCTGGGACAACCTTGCCTGTTGCGAATCCAGGAGGCGCTGGAGTGGGTCTAAATGGGTTAGAAAGCCCCATAGGCACTGTTCGAGAGGTTGATCGTAGTCGTTGCAAGGAGATGGTTTATATACAAAACCCAGGAATGCACAAAATGCATTCTATTCTTGGACCTCGGCCAGCCAATGGAAAACATGACGTTGCATGCGGCACCGTCAGTCGAGGTCAGGAAGTTGTGCCCGGTGACTCACTATAAATGACATGCAAGCCACGCGTAAGCGGCTGAAACGCCGAAACGCCAGGTCATTACAAATAGACGCCCAACTCGCCACAGCATAAAAGTTGGAGACTGTGAGGATTGAACTCTGCGGTCTGCGAAGCATGCGCGCTACCACTGTGCCAAGACCCCTTATCATTTTGATCTCAAATGAGTCTCCACGGGTCGGGACGCAACTTAGACGCCCGATCTTCCATAAGTGCAGTGGTATCACTGGGTGTTCAACGTTCATGTTGTATCAATCTGGCGAGGATATCAAATAAGCTTGAAACAGGCCAAGGGAATCATAATAACCTTCTTTACTGACCTCGAACTAATTAGCAGCACCCTTGAACAATGAACATGCGTTTATGCGGTGACTGTGTTGCAAAACGAATGTCTCCTTTATTCAGCTGGGTGGATTTGAATGCATGCGATTCTCACCATCTCAGCTTCAGGAAGCCAGTAGTTGGGTAGGGGTGTCACAGGCTACAGTAACGCGCCGCTGGCCTTGGTCGTTGTGATCAGGAACAGAGTTCATGATTGACGTAGGCATGGGGGAGGAGATTCTGATGCATATAAAACCGGGATAGACGCGCCTGTGGGATGTTAAAGATGGTCTCCGGATAAGTTGAGCAACAACTCGAATGAATATTGGCAGTACTTCCGGCTTGATCTCGGTGCCCGGGTGTAGGAAAGTTGAGAACATAGTGTTGGAGGTGGTAGTGGGAGATTCTCAAGCGCCGTTGGATGCTTAGGGGAGAAGAGCATAGATATAAATTCTTCGAGTTTCATGCCATATGAGCAAAGTATGAGCCTATCTTTCCTGTCAAGTGTGCCATTTCATCGAATCAGATCTTATGACGTCACGCGTTTTGCGAATCAAATTTCCTTTCTCGTTGCCCGAAGATGTTCTCCGTTTCCGCCATGGTACATAATGTCGCGCATGCTACATCCTTGGCGCAAGTATATACTTCCTTTCAGGCTTCAACACAAACAGAAACGGAGGACGCACACAAACAAGTAATTCATCTGCAGGTTCTGTTATGTAGAAAGTGCACTTTGAATATTTGAATAATTTGGGTGAAGCTATGAAATCAACAGATCACAGTGCTCGTCTCAATGCACCTTTTGTGTCTAAGCTGTATGTTGCAAAACACTCTATCATCTCCCCTCTATGTACATTTCAAGTTGTCGGCCCATGGCTGGACCGACGATTTCCCTCGACTTCTCAAATGTTGATCACGAGAACCATGCGCCCTCCTGACTTGTCAGCGCCGGGCGCTCCCTAACTGTTCGCGGGCCGCACCCGCACCACTGACTGGCTTCGATGATATAAGCAGCAGTTCTCGCGGGGACCCTAACGATGCTCCCTCCTCTCTTCCGCACAGCTCTCGCGCTGTTCCTTCTCGCATACGGAACACACGCCCTCCAACCAATCGACCGCCGCTCCCTCATCAAGCGCTTCAACCCATCCCGCAAGGGCTTCGATCCCAATGCCAGCACACCCATGCAAGTCGGGAATGGGAACTTCGCCTTTGGTGCCGACTTAACTGGGCTCCAGATGCTTCTGCCATTCGCGATCATGTCGTCGTGGGGCTGGAAGAACGACACGCTCCCCGCTGGCATGACGCAACAGGATGTCGAGGACTACAGGGGCGTGAGCTGGCTTAACCACGGAAGGCCTGTTGAATATGATTTTGGTGGCGGGGGCGTCGAGCAGTGGCTCATTGCGAATCCGAATCGAGTCAATCTTGGAAGGGTGGGCTTGACGTTCTGGTCGGAGGAGGGTACCAAGTATGACATCACTGGCGAGGACCTCGTCGATACGCACCAGGAATTGGATTTGTGGACGGGGACGTTGACGAGCCAATTCACGTTCCAAAACAGTTTTGTCAAAGTCGAAACCGCTGTCGCCGATGATTCTGGGAGTATTGGGATCGCGATTCATTCTTCATTATTGGGAAGCGGACGACTGGGGCTCTTCCTCGATTTTCCTTGGAACGATGGGAAGGCAAAGTTTAGCGCCCCCTTTGTGGGAAATTGGAACGCGACGGCAAATCACACCACTGTACTGAAGAGCTCCGGCGATAGTAGCGCAAATATCCTCCACACGCTGGATTCGTCCGCGTTCAAGACAACTGTCGAGGGCAACAAGTTTGCCATCTCGCGTGATGGTTCAAGTTCCCATCGATACACCGTGCGGCCATCGAAAAAGTCCCCGACGTTTTCCGTCACAGTGAATTATGCGCTTCCCGACGATGAGCCAAAGGTTGCATCTCCTCAAGCAGTGTTCGACAGTTCTGCGAAAGCTTGGGAAGGGTACTGGACAAAAAGTGGCTTTGTCGATGTACTGACGGGATCGACGGATTCCCGCGCAGAGGAGTTGCAGAGGAGGATCATTTTGTCGCGATATTTGATGAGGGTTAACGAGGCTGGTGATGGTCCACCCCAGGAGGTGAGGCATCTTCGTCTCTGGTTGACGACAGCAGCTGATGCATGACAGTCGGGCCTGGTCAACAATGGTTGGGTGCGTGCCAGTCCATCTTGAGCAACGCTGCTTTTATCTAACTTGTTCCGTGGATTCGCCTTTCAGTATGGGTGAGTGCTCAGTTGCGTCCTCCCGGTATGACGCTGATTGGATATAAATCTAGAAAGTTCCATATGGGTGGGTGTAAACTTGTAGACAATCAACGCAACGAGCTGAACATATCCTAGAAATGTATTTCTGGCACAGTGCTCACTGGGCCCTTTGGAACAACTGGGACCTCCTCCGTCGCTCATCCACCATTTACTCCCGCTTCCTCAGCGGCTCCATCGCGCGCGCCCAAGTCCAACAAGGCTGGTCCGCCGGCGCTCGCTGGCCTAAGATGACAGACCCCTCCGGCCGTTCCGCACCAGGCCAAATCAACAACCTCCTCATCTGGCAGCAGCCCCATCCCCTTATCTTCGCGCTATACGAATACCGCGCCTTTCCCGTAAAAGCGACTCTGGAGAAGTGGAGAGACGTCGTTGTGGAAACTGCGAACTGGATGTCGGCATTTGCGTGGCACAATGCTACAACGGGCGTGTATGATCTTGGACCGCCGATGTATGTCGCGAGTGAGGATACGAGCCCAAATGTCACGCAGAACCCTGCGCTGGAGCTCGCGTACTGGCGTTTGGGGTTGAGTATCGCGTCGTCGTGGGTCGTGAAGTTGGGTGAGGAGGTTCCAGGCGAGTGGGAGATGGTTGCGAGCAACCTTGCCGAGCTGCCTGTTGACAATGGGACATATGCGGTGTACGAGGGCATCGAGAGCGACTTCTGGACAGATAAGGCATATACCAACGACCATCCCACTCTCGTCGGATTACATGGCTGGCTTCCTCCTACACCCGGTTTGGATGTCTCGGTAGCAAAAGCAACCGCAGAGAAGGTCTGGACGCATTGGAACGTCAGTAATTGTTGGGGGTAAGCGCCTAATAACAGGTTGAACAAACCTAACGATGGGCCTAGATGGGACTTTCCAATGCTCGCTATGTCGGCAGCACGCAACGGCGACCCAGAGAAAGCCATCGACTGGTTGCTGCATCCACTTTTCGCCTTTGACGACGTCGGAATGCCAATCGGCGGTGTCAGGGTGCCAACACCTTATTTCCCGGGTTCTGGCGCTCTCCTGCTTGCCATCGCGATGATGTCTACGGGTTGGGATGGAAGTAATGGGAATGCGCCTGGCTTTCCGAGTACCGGATGGAATGTTCGAGTGGAGGGCTTGAGTAAGGCTCTCTGAAGCAGGGTGAAAGGTGGATCGTAGGTGCTTTTCATGTGTTCTTCGGGCCTCGTGTGTCGTGCTTTGGACCAAGCAATCTGAGTTTTGGTCGAAATATGTAGAAAGCAACTCATTCACTAGGTACTAAAATGCGCCTGGGACAAGTGAGACTTGGATGTTTGCGAACAGGATAACAAGATGTTTCCGATATGATTTAGGATATGGGCATCCCAAGTAGCAGATGAATGTTGGATGATGATGATGTTGAACGCTTGCGGACATGGAGGAGCAACATACTAGTAGTATTACATAGGGAGTTCGTTCGACTTTTTGATAACACCGGTTGATCAAAATTTGATTTTCCGACTTTCCTGAACTTTAGTTTTTTTGAGTAGGGGTATGCGGTACTACGTAATGCTACGTTTTAGAAAAGGGTTGATAAGGTGCAGTGCCTATCCGAAACCAAGAGGTCTAGAGTTGGGGTTGTGAGTAAAGCAAAGTTTGAGAGCTGATCATGATCATGAATGGGTAGAGTTGGGGGTGGTAGGAAGAATCTGGCGTCTATAGGGAGCCTTTTTCAAGAGGCCTCCCCGTGCTCCGCCCGAATGCGGACAATGTCTGCACGCTGTAGGTTCGCCTCGTTACAAAGTGATCGGAATATGGACGTTTCGTTGTCGTAAAGGTTGAGGACGGTGTCATACTCGGCAACCGCGCCGCCATCCATAACAAGGACACGGTCGTAGTAGGCTGAAATCGTTGTAATCAAGGGGTTCACGTTGAGGAATAACTTGCCTACCTATCGTATTGAGACGATGCGCGATACACAACAGAGTCGAGGAGGCGAACTCTTTCTTGATAGTTCGCTGTAGTTTCGCGTCCGTCTCAACATCGACACTACTCGTTGCTTCATCCTGGATGCAGGCCGTCAATCCAAAAGTATCCCGGCAAAAGAAAAACGACGGACAAGGATAATGATGCGACTGCTCTTCACAAGGGCTCGGCAAAGTGCTAATAATTGTTTTTCACCTGCACTGTAATTGGACCCTGCACGAAAATCAGCAAGCTAGTGAGGTCAAACTTCCAATACCGGCCTTCATCTCCGACTGTAGAATCTAAGCTGAACTTGGCTTCAGCTGCTGGATCAGTGACGCCGCCAGAGGGCAACAGCCATGCGCGTTGGAGCACAGAGATGAGTTCTGCATCCGTGCGTAGGCCTTGTGGATCGCTGTCATATATGTCACAATCGGCAAACGCAGCCAGAGCTGAAAGGACAACACACAGATTGACACGTAACGTGCCCAAAAACATCGTACTATCTTGTGGGACCAGAGCGAGAGAGTTTCGAAGAGCAGAAAGGCCTATCCGACTGGCGTCCTGTCCATCTATTTCGATCTTGCCGCTCTGAAGCTCAACGATTCTGGAAAAGGTCAGCGAAGTTGACATGAAAAGAGTCAATGTATTCACCGGAAGAGTGCTTGCAGCAAAGAGGTTTTGCCTGCACCCGTACGCCCGACTATGCCAATCTGAAGGTTGATATGAAGTCAATAACAGAGCGCGAGCGTTAAACCTAGTTCTTACCTTCTCTCCAGCGCGAACGTTAAAACTGACGTCCTTCAACACAAGTGGTAGACCATCACGATACGCCAGATCAACGTTTGTGAAGGAGATCTGACCCTCGGATGGCCACGACGCAGGAGGGTCATCGGGCGTGGTTGAATCGGCTTCAGATGGAAGCTCTGTATAGTGAAGAACTCGCTCCACTGCATTCATATTCTGCTCGTTTTTCGCGAACATGTTGATCATCTCAGCTTTGCAAACGAATAAGCAGAAGGCATGGCAAGGTCGAAACACACGTACAGAATGTTTGGGTGACTTGTGAGGCGTCAGTAAGAGTTGAAATGGGTGTCGTGCCTACACTCACTTGCCAAGGTATAGGATAGAACAACGCCGATCTTCGCAGGGCTCACGGTGTGACGATAGCCGGCCGCGAACAACGCGATTCCCAAGACGAGAGTGTTTCCAAACAGGTCAAGTCGAACCGAAAGCCAGCGTTGGATAGATATTGTCATATAGTACGCTCGGTTTTCTTTGTCCAGACCTGTTTCGGCGTTGGTGATGGAGGCATTCTGGTGCAAAATCAGAAACTTGATATTGTATGAGCTATGTAAGAAAGCCAAACCTGTTCTCGATAGGCCCGAATAGTCGAAAGGCCAGTTAACGTCTCTATGGTTAGGCGCATTAGGAAGAGAATCAATTCATGAAGACGTACGAACTTACCAGAGTAAGAACCATACATCACAGACCGCAGCATAGAATCAAGACGCTTAGTTTCCACCGATGTACGTCGGTAAAAGACAGATGAGATGTAGTAAAGAATGATCAAAGGCGCAAACAGGATTCCAAGCAGCGGGAACGTGTAGAACACAAGCGCCATAGTTCCTATAACGGATGCAAACGTGGACAAGAACTAGTCATTAAGTTCGTCAACGACTCATGGAGGATTTGTGTAGGTCATGAAACTGACCTGCCATAGCGTAAGCGCGAGCTCTGAGTCAAGGGTATATTGATCTTTCGAAAGCCTGGACTGTATCCTCCCTGACATAGAATGGATGAGAAAGAGAGATCGGCTAAGAGGCCTGAAAACTGACCCAAAGGAGTAGTGTCGAAAAATGATATCGGTGACCGGAGGACGCTGTTGAGCGCAGCTTTGAAAAGTCGCAGGCTTCCCACAAGACTCATAAGGCTGTTGAAAATGTTAACCCGAGGGTGCTCAACGTTTCGAACCTACTCACGAGAATGCTAGACTGAGAAGGAACGAAAAAAGCGTCTGTGCCGCGCCTACATTATGAATCAGCCCCACATCACTTGCATAAAATTGATCGAAACGAACCGAGGCCTGCATAGACTGCCATGTACTTCACTTGAGTGAAGCCCTTGATCGTTTCGCCAGTCCAAAACCCAAGGAAGAGGTTGTTTCCGACTACATCAACATGGTCGAAATGGATTCCAGGTTCTAACATCAGAAGACGTACCTTGCGAACTCTCGTTGATAACCAGCAGGAGAATGATAATTGGAGCCCAGAAAACGCCACCTGCAAAAAGCATGTACTTCTTGTACACGTCCCAAGTCACTGCGCCCGTGTTCCGTTCCTCTTCCTGCATAAGAGCTGCTTCAACTTCCTTGTCTACAGATTGTTTCGAGTCAACAGCGAGTGGTTCTCCCTGTCTTCCTAAACTGCCACCCTTCTGACGTTCCATGCTGCCATATTCTTCCATTAGTTTCGAGAACACCGAACTGTTCGTGATGAGCTCCTGTTGAAAAAATGTGTTGAGATATGAATCGTCAATAGAGGAAGGTTTCGGCGGACCTGGTAGGTTCCTTGCTCAGAGATGACGCCGTGGTCCATCACGTAGATGTAATCAGTCTTATCGAGGACATGTAAGGCATGTGTGACGAGAATCCTGGTTCGTGCCGCAAGAGGCCCGGACAGTAAGCAATGATCGAGGATTCCTCTGCCGACATATGCATCAACTGCGGAAAGAGGATCATCCAAAAGTACAATCTCAGAATCTGAGTAAGCTGCACGGGCTAAAGAAACGCGAGCCTGAGGTTATGTTCGATCAATGTGGCGTCGGCAATCAGTTGGAAGGGAGTAATACCTTCTGGCCACCTGTTTTTGCTGCTCAGAAACCTCTCCCAACAAAGAAAAAGGTTTGCAAATGCTCACCACTAAGATTAATGCCCTTTTCACCGATCTGGGTTCTCTCGCCATGCGGAAGCATTTCAAGGTCATGCTCGAGATGACATGCCTTGATGACCTCACGAAATCTAATTCATTGATTAGACTCCTACGATGACGACAGGCTGGGTGTAAACCTCTCTTCATTGTCCTCGCGGCCGAATAAGACATTCTCTCGAAGAGTAGCGTTTCGAATCCAAGATGTCTGAGGCACATAAGAAAGCCTACCACCAAGGACGACCTAGGCCCATCAACATCAACCTTCTTTAAATTGAAGACCGAGCGATTCGAAAAGTTACCTGGCCTCTGGTTTTACGCATCTCGCCAATCAAAGATTGGAGAATAGAACTCTGGAAGTCACACAGTAAGTACCTTGTTTCGAGGACTGCAGTTTGAGTACGTACTTTTCCCGAACCAACACGTCCCACGATTGCGACGAACGATCCTTTGGGAACGAGGAGCTTGAGGTTCTTCAATTCAAAAGGCTTCTCAGGCGTGTCCTCGACGCTCTTCTCTTGTACCTCAGGTCCAAGCTCGTCCGCAACAGTCGGCAGCATGTCGAGATCCTTCTTTTTCTTGCCTTTTCTTGACTTCCCCTTGTCGGCCTTTGACTCCTTCTCTTCGGGCTTGTTAGGCGTCGCTGCAGCGGCCTCCCATGTAAAGTCGCCATCTAGGTCAACCGCAGTGGCAAGAGATTCGTCGATCGCATAATAATCTCCGAGTTCTTCGGCAGACAGGTACTTCGAGATACGCTTGAGCGCGACAAGGAGGTCAGCCAAGCTGGCCAACATCATGGGGAAGATCAGGAACGGGATGCGAATAATCTGATGAGCACATTAGAAGACGCAGGTAAACAATAGGAGGCCATGAACGTACAGTAAAGAGCTGCAAAGACGAGAACACGACGGCGATGTTCAAGTCGTGCCCGGTCGAAGAATAGGTAATCTTGTGAAGTAACTATCAGTGCTGCTAAAGCTCAAGCATTCAAAATTCGACGAACGAATGTCAAGACCGTTGAGATAACGGGGACGAAAGTGATGGACGCAATCAGCAGAGAAGACGCAACACTAAAATTTGTAGGCTTTAGTCCTTGTCGCGAACGCGAAGAAATTCATGCGGACGATGTTGTCTTGATTGTTGCAATTTCCCCTGCACGGAGCTTTCCGATCTGGGCTGCATAAAACTCTTCCCATGCGTACATTTTGAGCAATCGTATGCCTTGCAGAACCTAGACGCTTGTTTTCACTTGCGGTGGAAAGCAGGTTAGAAATATACCCACTTCGGTGGTAAGCTGAACTCGTGTATCGGTGATCTTGACTCCCTTCTCGCGTTGTTTGAACATGATCAGCACAAGGATGGCTTGAAATGGGATGCCAAAGATCATGACCTGTGCAAATTGAGTGAGAAGCAAATAACAGGTCACAGAACAGGCTACACACTGCAAGGCCAACTAAAGCTGAGTATCCGAGCTAAGGGTACATGTTAGTCGATATAGATAATAACCTCCGAACAGCCTACATTTCCTATCAGAAGACCAATTCCAATGATCATCTTTTACGCTCTATTAGTGACTCTGTGTGAAACGAGAAAGGCCAACGCAAACCTGGATCGGGGAGACCCAGATGCTAACAATATCACATTAAAACTAGATAGCTTTCATGTGCAGTGAAAAACTCACTAGTGAGCAAAGGCTACGAATTGATCGACGCGGGTTGCGTCTGTTGATATCATCGTCGTGATCTGTCCCGCAGTGTGCTCCAGCCGCGCACGCCCAGATAATCTCAGTGATTTACGGAATATGGTGCCTATGACCTGAATATTGAAAGGTGAGTTGACCAAAACCGATATCAATGATTAAATATTAACCCCGGCACGCATGAAAAGCCCTGTCGTCATTCCAACTAGATGTAAAGGGAAATTCGATTTAAGTTGGTTCTAACAGACGCAAGAAATTTGACACTTACGCTGTAAAAAATGGTTCGCCATCTAATTTAACGGAGTTCAACTCTTTGGCCTCGAATATAGAAGAAAGGAAAGCACCAGACTGGCGGACTCTAGAGGAATTCTGTCAGAGAATATTTAGGATCATGTAAAACCATAATTTACCTTGCATGACAAAAAGAGCAAATGCCAGCCCTATTCCATAGCCTATCCCTCGTGGTTTTTCGAGGATTCCAGATGCCTTCTCCTCGTCCGATAGTCGATAGTATATGTAAGATTTTGTAAGCCAGGTCAAGAGAACCTTGTTAAGTAACGGTGTGGTCGTCTTCAGGACGTCTACAAGATAATTGAGACGTGATCCACATGAAAAAAGTAATAAACAAAACTATACCTGAGCACAGGTGCAAGCCACCCGCTATCCAGATTCGCTTGAAAAATACTGCATGCAATGCCTTGAATACCGAAGAGTCGTACACCGGTTCCTTCGTTGTTGTTTTTCCACTTGAGAGAGCTGGCTTGATAGTGGAGTCCAGCTTGGTCTCCTTGTCTTCAGTAATACTATCAGCATCAACGCCTCGCTCTGATACCTCTAATTCTGGATCGTTTTGACGGAAAGAACTAGGACGTTCATTGGGTGGACAACGCGAATAGTATTCGGTCTCAAAATCGTTTGTGATGCTCTCTGCGAGACGTTCGTTAGGCAGTTGCCACAGGTCTTACAGAACGTCAATATGTGGGCAAACAAAGGGATGAGAAAGGAAACACCATCTTCCTCCAGGGGCCTCGTGAATCCGACGTTCAAAAAGGAATCGAGCCAATGAAATGTTACTCGAGAGAAGATCCTGTAAGTCACTAAGTTTGCAAAATACAGATCGTATGAAGGGCCGGCAAACGCACGATACAGTTCCCTCGGGAAGGACCTTGCCTGCACCAAAAGCAGGAAGTGCAGGGTGAGGTTTGAATGGGTTCCACATGGCGATGGAGGGCGCTGGTTACTGTTCGAGTCGCAATGTCGAGTATGAAGGAGTAGAAAAGCAGCGAAAGAGACCAAATGGGGCTACGAGAGCATGCTTGAACGCCAAAAAGTATATGAGTGTGTTGGTCGGTCGTGGTCGACTCCCGCAGCCGAGCTCAACGTTTGCTGCCAAGAACGAAGCATTTGTGCGCGTGATGAACTGGTTAGTTGTGACTCCGAAACGCTGCCGAGTGTTGGCATGACTCGACTCCCAATTACACATGGGTCGTGGCACGATGCGCAAACATCTTTCCTCCAATCGAGCACCCTTCGGGATAGTGATCATGAACAAAGAATATTCGCAGCACACAGCAACTATTAGTGGGATGTTCGAGATTGCGTCATGGTGAAGACCGAGCTTGCGTCGATGAACGTCACATTGACTAAAAACGTCCATTGTTGGGATCAAGTTCGGTCCGGATCCCGATCATTGGGTTCTAAGTATAGGCTTGTCTAGGCTCGCTGTGCTATAGAGGCCATAATCCAGAAATACAACGTTCAATCGTTGAAAGTCTTGTATGCCTCGTCTGAGTTCACAGGCTGGGATCGGTGCGCTGTTTGGCGCAGCCATTGTTCACATTATGATTGAATAAAGCGGTATGAGAATTATTACAGGGTTACGCAAGGACAACGGAAAGAGGCGTGGTAAAGGACTGATTGTACTGCTCAGGAGCAGAGGCTCACATTATTCAACTTCTTGATATATACAGCTCTGTTTCAGAAGCCATCGGTATCGTAATCAGTCGATTTTTTCTGCGCCGAAACATGACTCTGGCGTGTCGGCAGGGCTTGCTCGTTGGCCCCATCCATTCATCAGGGGGTCCGACGCCTTCTTTCTCCATCTTGACATCGAAATTGAGCACCAAGTGAACAAGCATGCACCTGAGTTCCAGCGACCCAAAGAAACGCCCAGGACTGTGTGGAGGGGTGAGAATCAGAATGCCAACGAACGATGTCTTCAAAGAGCCTGGGATACCAGGTATGTTTCCCACCTCCAAAAGTGAGGAACCCGGGTCCTGCGCTCGTCAAGCGGTATTTGGCGTCTTGATCTTCGTTGTTGTCTAGTGGAGTAATCTTCTCGCGCATTTTTACAAATCGAAGCCCGTCAAATATGTTTGGGTCATCGTAGTGCGCAGTGTTAAGATGTGCTGATGTCGACGCGGCTGTAACGATGGTCCCGATCGGTATGTCCGTTCCGTCAACGAGCGTGAAAGGCACCAGTGCCTTACGTGGTAAAGAGACTGCATTTCGATCAGTCAACCTGCCAATCATAGGGATCTAGACTAAATGAGATCGGACATACTCGCCCCAAGTCCATTCAACCGAAGTGACTCTTTGAGAAAGCTGTCGAGAATGACGCATTTCTCGAGATCTTCTAGAGACCATTGGTCGGTTGCCACGTCCAAATGCATCTGAATCTCCTCTCGGAGAATATCCAGGTATTTGGGTTGCGCCGCTAAATTGTAAACTGCGTGCGCGAATGACTGTTGCTTGTTTGGACATATACTCAGCACGATAAAACGGCGCAGCCGTACCACATAAGTCAAATGAATTGACATGAAGTTCAGATTCAGCATGCGAAGCGCGAGCGAGCTAGTCTCTTGCTCGAAGCCCGGGGTAGCTGATTCGAGCACCCAGGTTAACATGTCGTTCTGAGATATTATGAGAAAATGTCACTCAAATACGGATACATCGCGACGAACTCACCGGCTTGCCCGCATAGTCCACACCGCCGTCTTCGACTTTCCTCTTCCGATCTTCTATTTCGGGTCCAAGGATGCTGTGCATCACAGCCTGGTATCCGGAAAGCTTGTTGTACAGTGCCCCAACAAGCCTATATGGACGATCAGGCAAATTTATGAGGACGTTTCAGATCAATAAACGAACAGCTTGGGCACTCGGGGAAAGAGGTTGATTACTCTAGCAGCGGCGATGACATTGGCGGAGAAGCGAATATTTAATTTGCAGTAATCCTTGTTCTTGCCTTGTACGCCTCAGCTGGCAGCATTAGAAGCTAATGGATCAGGACGTACAGAGAAGAAACCCTGCGAAGACCCTGTTGCCAATCTGGCAAACAATTTGGGTAAACGGTTCTTGGACGACAATGGGTGTCCATTCTGAAGGCGAATGAGCGGCGCTCGAGATTTTGGTTTTGAGCACGCACCCTGCCAACCGCTAAGTCTGCGCCCAATGTGCGCCTCAAAGGCATGTCCGGCTTCGTCACGTATGGAAGGAAGAAAATGCCTGAGGTTTTTATTGAGTGTTGTCCGTATAATATTGATGTGATATGGATCGTCTAGGGACTGGGCCCCGAGCGTGTAGTCGATCTGCAAAACCTGGTGCGCAGTCAGACGCGGCAACAGGTTGCTTAGTTACTACGCCGGCCTTATCTCTCGCATGGCTTCCTAGGAAGATAGAACATCGTCTCGCCGCTGCGCAGCGTTTCGAAGAGCCGTTCTCCATTTACGACTACGAGCTATTGATCAAGAAGAGGTATTTTGAAAGCTCTGTCCATGTACTGGGTCAATATAGTAAGAATCCCCCGATACATAACAATCATCGCGAGTTGTGAGGCACGTACCATTTCGCAGCCTTCTCTGAGGACGTCTTCGCCATGTCTCACAAAGCGCAACGTACTGAAATAGGCATGATTGCGCCGTCGTATCCAAGAGTCGGTATTGCAAGCTTGGAGGCAGCAGCCTGTCAGTAGAGTAATAGAGCGGCGGGCTGGATCTGTAAGTAACGCACATATTTTTGTGAATTAAGAACACGCAGGACCAATAGCAGGCAGCAGAGAGAACCAATCAGAGCCGGGATGGGATGCTCCATGCTGTGTGGACTTGTAAAGGCCCCAAAGATGACGGGTGCTGATGAAGCTCGAGACTCCTTATCTTGAAAGACGTGGTGCTTAACAATTACCGTTCGCGATATGATTCCGACGACGGCACATCCGCTGGGGGACGTAAGGCGCGCCAAGACGTCAATCCCACCAATCGAACTTCTCGAACCAGGGGGCCTACATCGTAAGAAACCAAAAGTTAGGTTCATCAATGTATCGAAACAGACGCTCATGTTGAGATCTGGAAGAAAGGCCACCGAATTCGAATTGTAGAACGCGACTGCAGTGGCCAGGCGTCCGCATCGTGTGCGGCCGATTTTTGACTGACTGTAAGAGAAAATTGGGCAATACGAACATCACTTGAGTCTCATCCGTAATGAAAGTCGCAATCTCAAATAGTGGGTACAGCCTAATATAAGAAAAGTAAGGCTATTAAGGAAAACGAAGTTGAGTAAGAATAACACACTGTAGATGATAAATAAAGACACGCCTCTCTAAGATACGTTTAATCAAAATTGACGCCACAAGTGACGTCTTTCCACTCGTCAAGTGCCTTCAAAACTTTGGCAGACTTGTCTCTCACATCTCGTTCTGCATCTTCGCCCAGAACAAGGAGTCCAGGCCACGGTCGACCTGCTGCAACCCCTTCCCCTCTAACGATGTCAACTACAGCCTCCATGGCCTTACAAGGGTCACCCCTCTCTGTTCCTGCGATAGATTTAAACTTGGACATGCTTGCTTCCCGGAGAGCGTCATTAGCAGGGACCGCATTGCTCGTGTTATACAGCTGGCCGTATATCCCTTCGGTACGGAAGGAGCCAGGGGCAATCAGCAGAACACGGATGTTGAATGGAGCGACCTCGACCGCAAGAGTCTCGGTTAACGCTAAAATTGTGAGTGAGCAATTGCAAGATACATTTCCAAATAGAAGGGCAACACACAATGAACAGCTGCTTTCGACGCTGAGTAGGGGCCTAGTATGTCGTTAGTTAGCTTTATAGCTTTCCACGCGTTAAGAAAGTTCTCACCGATACCCTGAATGTCACGAGTTTGAGGATAGGTTGATATGCCAGCATAGGATTAGACTCACGGGGATCTCAGTCTTCCACGCAGATCGACTTCCAACAACAAGGATCGCGGCCTCCTTACTGGCACGTAGATGGGGGAGCATTGCCGCCGTTACGTCTATCACACCAAATACATTGGTGTCAAATTGCCTCCGGAGGTGTGCGGCACTGGATATAGTTGAGCGAGGGAGTCTGATAACATAGGTCATGAGCTCACCCTCCTTCCTCTAGAAGGCTCGGGAGACCAATACCTGTGTGAAGAAAGATCTAGGCAAGACGTGCATTTACATGGACTTGGACACTCACCGGCGTTGTTAACCAATACATCTATTTGTCCCCAGATGGAAAAGGCTTCAAAAGCTTTGGCTTTCAGTACAGCCTCTCCATCTGTGACGTCTAATTGCAGAGTGCGAAGGTTATCACGGAGTAAAGGATCGATGGGTGCGAATAAATTTTGCAGCTTCTCGAGGGACCTTGCCGTGGCAATCACACGGTCGCCGCGTTTAAGCGCTGACTGAGCGATACGTAGGCCAAAACCAGACGAAGTTCCTGGGTAGGTTGTTGAATGAATGAAAGAAGTCAAGAAAAATAATAAAAGTCAGCATGGATCGATCATGTGCCCAAGTGGTGGAACGAGCCATACCTGTGATCAACCAGACTCTGCTAGTGGAAGGCATGTTGGAATATAGGCAAGCAATTTATAATTGACGATTCTTGCAATGCACGCTTTATATATGTTGCCTGTTGAGTGAAGATAGTAAGTAGCAGCACGCTAATGTCAGAGTCTGACACACCCGGTAGTTCTTTGAGCGGCGGAAATTCTTCTCAACATTTCAGGGGTAAATCTAGGTATGGACTCGTCACTTGGGCTCCATAATGCATACAACCCATCAATGATTTCGATCATCAGAGAGAGAGAGAGAGGCAAGTGAGTTGGCAGTGGTGGGAGAAATCACAGAAGCAGGTTTTTTTTTGTTGATAGTTGACCGGGCCGTTGATTTGTGACGACATGATAATTGCCGGATTCTGTTGTATGAAACTGACCACTTGTTGAGTAAATACGTATCTATGTACTGAACAGTCTCTAGCGCGCTTTCCCAAGACCTGGATGATCGAACAACAGTAACCGGTAGTCCATGGGGATCCAAGCTCCTTGAACGTTTGAACACTCAATACGCGACAGATTGATGACAACCGGCTTATGCGCCGGAACTTGTCGGTAAATATGGCTGTGTGTTCTTGCTATGTCATTTCTGTACATGACTTTTGTAGAACTCGGCTGATGTCGCGCAATATGAGTACAACCAAACATTCAAGAATAGCAAGTCGAAAAGATCGTAACTCACATAATGACAGCGCTGATCGCTTATAAGCCCTTTCCAAGGTGGTATAGTTCACATACTGTATACCGAACCTGATCACCGTCAGCATACGACGAAAATATGTAAGTGGAACCCAATTACCTGGCGGTCAGACCACTGTTCCATTCAGCATTATCAAGCATAGCTGCAAAATCATCAAGATCAACTTGTATTGCGTGGTGTGAAATGACAGGAACTAACCCCAAGCAAATGTGCCTGCAATTGGAAGCCTGTCATCGTGAATTGCATGCAAGATCTCCCCAAGATACGTCATAAAATAGTCTGGGCGTTACACAGTGTTCTAAGATCAGGGATGACAATTAGGAAGTCAGGCGCCTCAGTGCTCACTCGTTCTGGTCACGTCTTCAGTGATCCGGAAAAGTTCAGTCCTCTGTGCTTCAAAAGGCTCGACAAACCCAAATTCCGAAATGTACTGGGAGGCATATTCAAATCGGGAGCCAACATCACTCACTCGACCACTCACCATCTTTTTTGTTGGCCACCTCTTCTGAAGCCCGCGCAGGGACGCCCTAAGAAAGTTCGGCGTTGCTTGAAGCCACGAATCACTCAATGGATCGGGACTCGGGCCGGCCGCCCATCCTCCGCTGGAGTCGAAAAGAACAACGATATGACATTCGGGCCAAAGGGGGTGAGTGGCGTTATGAACACATGCTGCAAGCCCGTCTGGAGGTGCCGCGATCCACTGCGTACGGTACGCGTCAATAGCAAAGAAATCAGCTGACCCTATAACAAACTCTCTCAGTCTATGACAAGCAAGGCGTTTGGAGTGACGTTACCCAGGAGGTCTTTCTTTTCTGCGGCAGTGAAACAAGGAAGATAAGACGGTGGAAGTGTATCGGTCATGACCTTCGGCCAGTCACCTGTGGTGTACACAGGGTTTGAAAAAACACCAATACGGAAGGCCGCGTGTCGCTCCACTGCTTCAATGTCTTCGGTGCTGTTTGCTCGCCAAGGCACGCCACTGTACAGCCCAGTGAGAAGACTTCTATGCCAGAGAGAACGGTTTCTTACATAAAGTCATCGTTCTTGAATGATATCTCACCGGCAATCTTCATCGCCCTGAAAGCTTGACATAGAAGTTGCCATAAACATTCCTCTTTGGTATGTAAGATGCGTACCTTTCACGGCTCCAGCATGAGCCTTGACTGTATTGGGAGAATGAGGCCCAGGAAAACCACAAGGACTTAGTCTGGACACGCACGAACGTTATACGCGCACTGATATGGCGCGGTTGAGGAGTTGACTCCCGACGGTAATGAAGCATCTGTGAATAAAGTTGGAACTACATCTAACGCACTTTACGGCCACACACTAAAAGGATAACCAGCGACTTGGCTGCAATAGACGCGAGGTTCATTGAATGTATACCTGTATTTTCCAATCGGTTTTTAGAGGTCGAAATGAGAAAGAACAAACAACACACCAAGTCTTGACTCGACCATTATAAGCCTTGAAGACAGTCTTGGCATAGCTGTAGGGCGTTAAGGCTGGCTCTCTACCGAACAATGAGATGTTCCATACTTCACAAAGTCTTCCACCACATTTGGCGCCGTAAACCCGCCATAGTACGCTTGAATCGAGAGCGGGGTGTCCCAGTGGACTGATCATAGGTAAGCTCACGCTGCTTTTGTAATTGATAACTTGGAAACTTACAAAGCGTAACCACTGGCTCGACGCCGGACTTGATGTGATAATCAATGACTGGCAAGTCAGGTTCATTAATTGATCGACTCGGAGTGCTTAAAAGCTTAAAAACCCACGATCCGAATAATGATCTAAAGCAACCTGGTTGACAGGGGAGGCCGCCGTTCCGAAAGGGAAGACCCTGGACCACGAAACACTGAGTGTCGAGATGTCAAGATACTGAAGAACGTATAGACCGAGAAAGGGCTCACGAGAAGGAATGAGCATTGAAGCCCAAGGCAGCGACTCGGGCAACATCTTCTTTATATAGATAATATTGCAGGTCAACGACGTCGCCTGTTAAAAGTTCGTTATCCCTGATTTGTATAGGTATGAGAGTTTTAAACGAGACAAACCAGTCGTATTGTCAACCACACCCCCAGGCTGCCGACTATTCCAATCCCACATGGAAGGCCCTTTCCCATCGTTCTTGACTGCGCCTTCAACCTGGTATGCTGCAGTTGCTACTCCAAACTTGAACCCTTTTGGAAAGGTAAGCTCGGGGAGTAGGTCCTTGGGGGCTGGGGAAAACCATGACGGATATAGAGCAGGAGGAGGCGATGGGATAGCAACCGGAAGAACTGGAAGCTGTGTGGTAGTGAATGGTGGCGCCTCGACCGGCCCAACCTTGTGAGAGCATAAGTAAAGTAGACATGAAAGAAGTGGAGTCGTACAATGTTCCAAAGCTTCTCAAGCCCAATGGGAGAGTAATCGGGGTGGATCGAACCGACTGGCGGAAAGCTCGCGCTTGGAGTTGGTAGTGTGCGTGTAGTGGGAATTCCGGAGGCCTGAGAAGTGGTAGTAACTGAAGATAACCCTATATTTTGCGCAAATGTTACGCCTGCAAGTGAGGCTACTATCATCAGGACAGAAAATAAGCCTTCCGGAAACATGGTGGTGGTGCGACTTCGAAAGCATTTACTTGATTGTCTGAATCTTAAGTAATAGTTTCAGGACAAAAGAACCATAGCTTGTGACCCATACACATGTATCGCGGGCCGCTAGAAGCCAACGGAAGCCAAAAGGAAGCGCGAACCGCAGGGGAGCAGCAGTCATCTAAACATAACTGGCCATGCGCATTAATATTTCGATATGCTGGTGGTTCCAAACTCAAATTCAAGCAGACGGACGAGGGAATTTTGACAAGGGGCGAAGATAGAAATAAAGTTCAGCAAAACTTGACAATGATTGAACGTTTGAACAATCATGAATAGACGGGTCGGAAAAGTGGAAAGTGCCGTGACAAGGCACATTGATGAGGGAGGTCACACGCAAACCATGACTTGATGCCATCTCGCGTAACAGTAGTAAGACTACAATACCCGGGTGACTACGCGTTCAACGAGCCAAGTTGAGCCGCCCGCCAGTTGCTTGAGGAACTCTTGAGGGTTGACCTGAGCAGTTTCAGCGGACAGCCTTCCTGCTAATAGAAGTTACTGAATCCTGGGTGATCAATATCTGCCACTCGCCATGGGTCACCTCTCTGATGATTGTTATAAGTATTGGTGCTGGGCCTCGGCCTCAGGAACTCTGCAGACCAACAGCAAACGGCGACGCTTTGTCCGTACAACCTGGGAGCTACATAATACGACATCCTAGCCACATAGCTATAACCTATGATTCCGGCCCAAGGTCACCTCACGACCTGTTTTTGCTTGGGGAGTAATATTCAAACTGTTCTTGCCGATACGGAGTATGGCTTTGACCTCTTTCTGCCGCCAGTGCTGCCTTCAGCCTCTGGAGATGTACTCGACATCCTTGATCCAAACAAAGAACACGGGGAACGCTACCGCTCATGAACTCAAAAGACAGGTAGCGCCAACCCAGTTACAGACCCAGACGGCATCAATCATCAAATAACGTGAAGAACACGTCAATCTCCAGCGCCATATCTGATACATCCGTCTCTAGTTCGTGAAAGATGGGCTCTGTCTTTTGTCCCAGGTACGAAACTATTCCAGTGCATGGTGTTACTGAAGAAAGCATGCATGATCTACACCCATTAAGAAAGATCAACGCAAGCCAGAAACAATTGCGTCTACTAGAGCCCCACCTTAGCTTAGCTATATAATGGCTGCCGTCACCGACCTTTCTAAAGAGGCTTACTATTACCGGGTGAGAGGCTGGCCGTTTCCGAATGCACACTGATTTCACGCGAATCTCCTTCCAGAAATCATCAGACCTATTTGCTCCATGAACTCATGCGCAACTACGCATCAGCTGACGATTGATCGCGCAAAGTTTCTAACAGGCGCGAACGAAAGGAAAATTGGCCTTCGTATACAGTAAATCTGTAGGTAATCGAATTATTCCGCATCATTTGTTGTGCTGAGTTATACTACCTTTGGATGACAGATCTGTCTCAGGCAATACCGAACCCACACTAAGATTGTTTGAGCTAAACGGCCGACCCGCACATCCCGACGTGAGCGCTAGATGTCAACGCCAAACACGTCAGATATTCTACTAGTATGGGAATATTTCATTTATGTCCAGACGATGCCTGATCCTCGGTCGCACATGGCGGCGGAGCTGTTATCTTCGTTTTTTATAGTACGGGGTCGACACATTCTATTCAGGCCCTAGGCAAAGCCATGCATCGGACTCTCCCCCCTCACGGTCCCCGCATCTCACCGACATCCTCGCAGACAACAGACGGTCTTTGCGCGGTACCAAGGCTCGCTTAGTATTTGTACCCGATAAGGTTGCGATACGCAATCTCGATCTACACAAGTAGTCGATGTCAAACTCACACAAGGAGGCAGCAATCGCCGGGGGTTCTTATGCCATCGGAACAACCGTGGCGTTGCGATCAAGAAACGGCATGTTTCGAAATAGTAGGGATATCGCCGCACACTGGAGAACAGATGTGGTTCCTTCAGGCACTACCTCGCCCAAGTTATGGATCTGTTCGCCGATTTCGTAACCCCCATCATGGCAGAGATGTTTGGTAACTTAAAAGATGCTTACTTCGAAGGTGTTACACTTTTTTTTTTGCTTTCTTTCGTGGATTCCAACGCCATTCGTGGCAGTGGCACCCGACGACATCGCGTGAGTCCCAAAACCTCAGTTTGAATGTTGTGTTCAAGGAAGCCCGGGAAGATCAGCTCCTCGTTTTCGCTCGTGACCACCCCCTCTGCAGCGCCTTGGGGCTGTTGACTCTCATATGCGCCTACGACATGCTCAATCGGTGATCGGAGATGTTGAGTCCTTGCACGATGCCGAAACAAAGGCTGCACTTGTGTTGGCTTCACATTGATCAATCCAGTTATTAATACGAGTAGAGCTAATAGCACTACTGTAATTCTAAAGGCACAAGGTCCTAAATGGATATTATTTAGTTGGGTAATGAGGCTGAAGCACTAGCGGTTTCTCAAAGTTGGCTGCGGGAGCAGAAATGGAGTGCTGTGACACTCCCATACCCTTGTTCAAGGCCCGCTCGGTCTCGGGTCGTTGTATGGAATCAATGAAAGACATACGACAAAATTGCCCGGGATACCTGTGTCAAAATTTGCCACGGATTCAAGACAGGCGATTTGATACTCCGTGAGTATGATATCGGGGAACTCAATATTCACAAGAAGTTGTTCGGCCTTGCGACCCCCAATAATCGGGGCGACATAAGGAGTCTTTTGCAAGAGATGTGCAATTGCGACTAAATTATCGTCTGCTAACTGTTCTTCTTGACCTGGAAGGAAAAGGACACCTGCAGTGATGTGATCTTACCAACCTCCTTGGCAACCTTTTGAAGGGTGGCTGAGATCTTACGTTCCTTTTCTCCAGCCTTCACATTTCAAATCATTGCACTGCCTGGCGACGGGCCTCCTCCCCCCCTGCATTTCAGAACTTGCCTGCGGCGAGGACATTCCACGGTGCCAGTGCCATTCCTGTTGTCGCAAGAAAGTCAAAGGCCGCTCGAAATGATATCCTAGCACAAATGCGGACCTTACGGTGAGCGTGCCATTGGGATGATATAGCGTTTGAAGTCCCGGTCCATGACGTTCCATGCGCCTTGGTAGATGACAAAAGCAGACAATGCGTAGCAACGGGCGTCCTGATTGGCTTGAGTCACTATCCAGGATTGATAAATTTGGAAAAGATAGACACAAGCGCCTGCTCGCCAGACAAAGAACTTTCCCTGCTATCACAAGCGCGTGGAGGCCTTGCATAACTTCTGTTATGCTGGTTTCCCGGTCCCACCAATGCACATACTGTAGTAAATGGTTTATGCGAAGTTTCTTGAGAGGCGCGTTGACAGAGATACGGATCGACTTCAGATTGTTGCCTATGTAGTCCACTCCCCGAACAATGGGAATATCTGTTCGCTTGAAAGACGCCGTATACTAAAGGTAGAGATGTTAGCGGCTGGACAATGCGGGGAGTTGTTGAGCATACTTTCGTGGCAATGAAGAGCTGATCACATATGCCTCTTGCATCTGCCCACTCACCGATGAATTGTTCGGAGGTCTCCTCTTGACTGTAGGTTTTGAGTAAGTCTATAAAAGCCTAGAGACCGCGTGGGCGTGCTAGCCGTTGGCCGTGTCGATAACATTGCCACTGGCATTCAGATACGTGTCCAACAGCTCGAAGCTCGGCTTCTTATCCATGATCCCCAAGAACCCATTCTATTTGTCGCCAATGTTCCCCGTACCTAGTTGTAAAGGCGATATGTGTACCCCCGCAGACCTTGACAAGCGCCGATAGATCCCAAGGTTAGTGGGAGGAGTTGGTGCAGGTGCTTGGAAGAGAGAAGCCATTACTCGATGCTGAGATGATTATGTTGGTTTCAAAGTGAGGATACAGAAATACTGGAGCATTTAAGCTATCATTCGACCACGCGATTGATATGGTCGCCGAAATTTAGTGAGCGGTGGCCATTATGGTGTGTCGCCTGTCTCACCGCGTTGCAAAGCATATATATAGTCAACCATATGGTCCGTGATTCTATGATTGCAACCCGTACACGAAGCAGTAACATTGGAAAATGAGTTTATCACAGCGTGGAAGGAATGCCCGGTGTTGGAGAGCTTCCTGTGGGTGGCCCTGAGGTGGCTAAGTTAAAAACATTTTTAGGCGTTTTACCTTTGAAGTGGCACACAGCCACATTCACACGCCACCATGCACGCCACCACCGCATTTGGAGACAATCTATTAAACCTTTCGGGATTCGTCTTCGGAATCTTGTCACCATTTAACATTCTTTATTCAAGGAAAGTCTGATTCACAAGCTTGGTAATAGAGGGAAATGGTGTGGCTAATCGAGATAATATTACGCCCAAACATACAGTACAGTGCCCAAAAATCATTCTGGTAGGCTCCAGGTGTAAGACTTCCCTGTCTCTTCGCCATGGACTAGTGTCTCTCTGAGGAAATTATGTCAGCCCTGTGTGCAAAAAGAAATCATGAGCACTTACCCTAAAAACTTCAACGATGTCACACTTGGGGGTCTAGTGACACCCCGGCCAACCATCCTCGCTTTCATTATTCTAATAGTTACGAACTCCCATTGGGCTCTCTCGTCTTCGGGAGTGCCGTCCGCTGTCCATGTACGAAGAGTGATGGAGCCATCCGGTCCACCAGTGGCGAGCACTCCTAAATGTGAATATTCTCGTTCATGGAAAGCCATAGCTGTGATTGTGGGAACCAGTGGTGAGAATGATGGAGTCGCCGTTAAGTCCAAAACGGCCATTGGTCGAGCATTGATGGTGTGTAGGCATAATTTCAAGCGGGAGCAGGTTGCAATATACCCCTAAATAACTCATTCAGAAGGGCTACCGGCAAGGATGGAACAATAGCATACCGTGCTTTCGTTGACGGTGACAAGATTGACCGCGTTTGATTCGCCACCATCGCCATGCCATATGGATCTGATATACATACCCTTATTGAGATCCCATAGAGCGGCACTTCCATCTCTTGACCCACTGAGCGCTATGGACCAGGTTCGGGAGGCGGTTACGCAAGTCACCTCATCGGTATGTATCCGCATGATATGTGATAAATGAATGCTAGTAGTTGCAGTTGACAATGCCGAGGTACTTCGAGACATCTTCCAGAGACGGACGGTATAGTCACTGGACCCTGTGACCAGATTACCTGAGTCCGCGAAAGCGGCACAATTGCAGAAAGCGTTCTCCACTACTTGAACGACCTGTCAACCGTGTAAGAGATATTACTCAAAATAAGAGTCTAAATTTCTCATCACCTTATGATCAACAACCAAACGTAATTCGGTTCCTCCCGGGCGCCATTCCACCTGTTCGTGGGGATGGAAAGGCGCACACAGCACTCCTTCGGGGCACGGTATGATTTTCTCTCCAACCATGTCAAGGACAAGTTCGCGGACGGGGACATTCTCTCCAAGGTCTAAAAAGTATAGGGTGAACTGTAGCAGCCGAAAGAGGAAAGAGATCAGCTACCTTTGAAGCAGCGGCTCCCCTGGACGAGCAGATGCGGGTCCTCCTCTATGCCATGGAGAACTCCGATTGGAAGATTTGACAAACCGTGGTTCATCCGTTCTGGATGTGGGGTGGTAAAAAGCTTTCGAGGAGTCTGGCCAACTGGTAAGATGGGTAAGCTTCAGGCGAATACAACTAATTGGGGCGACGCACAATTATGTATTATACCAACAGTTGCTTCGCGCTCGAGTTCATCAGTAATCGCATCCAGATCTTTGCGACATTGAGAAATATAAATGTGTTAGTGCTGGCATTACGTACCTATCGAACCCTCGTACGAAAGAGGATGGAAGACATTCAATGACTCGGGATCACGTTGTTTAACACCCCAAATGAGATCAATCCAGGCTGGTAGATGTTCGCTCACAAAAGAGCTTTCTAGGGCCTGTCATAATGTGGGTAAGGCTTCCCTCAGGCATGGTAATCGATTTACCCTGCGATTCATCACGATGAACAAGAGAGGGTCCTGCCGAGCCCAGGGAGGCAATTTGACATCGTGGATTCGTTCGCCCGTATTTTGTTGGACACCAAAATCTAGATTTGCAGAATTTTCCAGGAATCTGGAGCTCAATTAGCACCGTAAATGGGCCGGGATTCCGAGAAACACCCACTCTGGGCAGGTATAGAATTCTGGGATGAGTTCGCGAACATCCCCTCGTACATCATTAGCTGCAGAGTCATAGGCTCGCGGAAGATCACTAGACGGAAGTGTGAGAATATTGATAGAATTCTATCTGGTTCGGACGGACCTAAACAATCGATCCGGTAGGTCCCAATCACCCCCTTGTAGAGTCTTGAACATATTTGTATACGGCGCCAACCGTATCAAGAAGTGGCAGACAATCATAGACGAACTAAAATGGGTCCCGTAATGGAATGGTCGTTCATCGACGCTTTCGAGGTTGGTATATCTCGTCTCGGCTGCATCGCGACGGGCTTCCGTGAGGGCTCCCATTGGTTTTGTAAGACTGAACCGACATCAGTTGATATTTTGGCAAGAAGTCGAAGTAGGAACATACTCTCGGTATGATTCTGGAGACGATAAATCCAAAGTTTGGGAAGTATAATCATGGATCACCCATGCTATAGCACCTCAGCTAAGGCAATACTAGCATATTCAAGAGTTGACTCACGAAAGACGGGATACTGCGTTGCATCACTGGGGGTACGGCCAGAGATTTGGTTAAGGATGCTTATGTAAGTGAACTATGGCGATATCAGCAACATGTCGAGTAGTAGGCGAGCTCCGTACATTGCTGATCTCTCGAGCTTGCCACTTTCTTTGTGCGGTGTATAGTTCATCTGCCCTCCACCCAGATGTTTTGGAACCCATACGCCCAAGTAAAGGCGTTTTCCGTGTCGCTGTACTTTCAGAATGTCTACCAATAATTGACACAAGACGTTGGTCTATCTCGAGTCTCTTCTTCTTGTCCAAGAACACGATCAAAAGGGACCGGCTGTCTTTGAAATAGAGCTCAAGCCTAAATTTTATGTCAGTGAAGCTCACCAGATATCACTGAGAACTTACGCAACATCACGGAATAAACAAGTCTTTTCGCTGAAAGCAGCGACCTGCTCATGGGACCTGTGTCCAAATGAGTTTCATGTTGGGTTTTGATATAAGGTGAGGCTTACCAGCGTTGGGCTCTCTGAGGACCATCGAGTTCAACGATACTTCCTGGGACAAGGTAGAGACGTTTGGGAGCATCACGAGCTTCAATCACTTCACCTTCGTCATTCTCAACGAGGCCATCTAGCATATATATATGCGTCCGTCCAATGATCAGCAAACCAGCTACGGTGCGCGTTTGAGTGACTGTTAGCAAAGAGTAACTGAACAAGGCTCACGTGAAGAATCAACACCTGCGATGCGAGCGACAGTCCCGACGGCTTCAATGACATCTCCAGGCTCCAGCTCATGGCGGACCCTGCGATGCTTATCTTCCGAGATCTCCTCTGCCAGTTGCCGATCTGGATCCAAAGATGAGCTACACATGCGAAGAAAACGCCGAAGAGGACGTACCATCTATCTCGGTCGCAGATATCTCGTATGATTCTGCCCAGGGTGGTACTTCGACTTGGGGTCCAGAGATGTCGACATCAGGTACTTCGATATCACGTATATTCTCGTCCTTGGTATCAACCCTTGAGCTAGGGGTCTTCTCGCTCTGGGGTTCCAGTTTCTTCCTTTACATGTTTTATTAAGAGAGGCATAGCAATGAAGTCAAACGTAACGTACCTTATCCTGTACGGACCCTCGGTTTCGTCGAGTCGCCAGGATCGAGTGCCATTGTCAGGCCAGAGCCCACGTTCGGACGTCAGCAGATTGGCCCATTCATGCAAAGACGATATCTGCCGACGAGTTTCTCGACTAAACAAGTTGGAATAAGGCTTGGAAGAGCACAGTACGAGAAGAAGGACATACAGGTCTAGCACCGTCTTCCGTAACCGCTTCCGCTCGGATATTTGGATCGTCTTCCTCCACTCTGACATCCGGGCAGCAGTCTTAATGACGGTCCTTTCGCCGACGTGCATGCTGAACCTAGCAGAAGCTATCCGTTGGCGCACTGATCGTGTGTCGGAAACAAGCGTCGGGTCGATTGTGAGTTTCTCCGCAGATGGGTTCAATACCTTGTTTGCTAGTTGTATTGTATCCAAGATCTGAGCGAGGCTTTGTCAACAACAACCAACGACTGCTATATAGAGGTACCCACCTCACGTTTCTGGCCACCAGAAATGAATGGATCGAGGGCCAGGGCCATGCCAAGGTGCGTCATCTTTTCCAGAATTCGCCTCGTCCATTGATTTATCCCTGACGCACCGTCGACTTTGTTCACGAAGGCCTTGAAGGTGTCGACAAACAATTGGGTTGTTTGTTGGGATTTGAACACTTGGCGGAAGGTAGGGCTAGACGCGTGGAGGTCCATGACCTCTTCCACAAGGTTCTCCATGCTGGATTCTGTCGACCACGAAATCTGGGCGGATGTACCTAGCGAGCATGCAATGCCTAATCAACAAACTACCTGTAAAGTAAGGCTAAAAAAGGAAACATACTATCCGAGTCATCAGCTACATGGCAATTATTGGCAACCGAAACAAGGCCAGTTTGCAATGCAGAGAGGATAGCTGGAACCATATTCGGACAGACCACAGTATTTGGCGTCTGTAAGGGCGACTTCTTGATATGATTGAATCGACCGAGAAGAATGTCGAAGGAAGTCTGGTTGACTCTGGGATCCCAACAGTACGGGAGAACGGTCTTCAAAACGCTCCAACCACTGATCAGCTCAAACTTCCGACTGAAGGACGGGGAGATTGTGTTGCTGACGCCGATGAGGGTGAGGACCTGGGTGGCGATAGCCGGCGTGGGGCGGTCACTAAGGAGCAAAAGGCAGATTCTAGTCAAAGGAAGTGCGGTGGCAAATTGGGCATGGAACGACTGTATAGAGATGGTCGAGATGAGTATTTCTAGGACCTGCTCAGCCTTTTCTTGGGGGTTCGTATAATCTATACGTGAGATTATAGAGTGTGGAGAGCTGGCCCCTTTTGGGTCTACGAGGAATGTAAACACAGCAATAATGGAGGAATGGCATATCTAGAGAATCCCACCTTCATGCAAATTAGCAGCGAGATAAGCAACGACTGGTTTGATGGTATCGTCTTTAGAAAAGTTGGCCCGAATTGCAGCCTTGAGCGCGTCCATGACAAAGGGTATCATGTCCTGGTGGAACCAGTCGGTCTGCAGAACAAATAAAAGCCTCCGAACAAGCCCCAATTTCGCGAACTTCTGACGATTGTTGAACTTCCTATACCGGCTCGTTTGGAGCACTGTTGGAAAGTGCTCCAGGTAAAGCTGTTGGATCTCCGTTTTCACGCGAGACCATAGCTCGAAATCCAGTGCAATGGCCCTGTATGCAACTGTGTTTACGACAGTTGATTGACTACAGCGTGGAGATGAGTGACTAGGTTGTGGTGTAGGCGATGTCCACAACGTACTCTGGTAAACGGAAGTTCATGCCAAGAAACTCGAATACGGTCTCGAAGCCGGTAACGTTGATCAACTGAGCTTTGCTTCGCAGAATGTCTGCTAATATTTCGTAGCCACCTTTCGAAGCCAAGTTCCCATCAGGTGAACGGCTCATTAAGAAAACAACAAGAACTTACGAATCCTCTCCATGTCCTCCGAGTTCTGCCAACTATTCTTGAGCCCATCCGCAAACACCCCCAATGCCCTCGAAACCTCATGTTGCGTCTAGAAAAACCAGTAAATAAATGGCACCCACGTGGGAAAGCACTAATAAACCCACATTCGCAACCTGTACCAACCGCAGCGCAACTGCTGCTCCCCCAATCTTCCACAACGCCGAATCCAGGCAAGCAGCCTTAACCACGAACACATCCCCCTCATTCTTAAACTCCCGCGCGAACCCATTCACCGGCACGGCCGTACTGGGTCCCGACTGGCGTGCATTAAGCGGCGACACCGCAAACGCAATGGCAGACTCGGGGATCCCGAGTCCGTGCTTCACGGCCCTCATGACTGCGGACTGCGTGGTTGAGCTGGGCTGCTTACTGGCGACGGTCGCGAGGAACATGTTGAGTGACGTTGATGCTTCGTATGTGAGGAACTTGAAGAGCGCGGGGTCCTGGAAGTTCCCAGCGTAGCGTGGGCCGAGGTGGTGTATGAGTCGGGGGATGTCGTCGCCTGTCAATGGGTGAGTGCGGTGCCTATATAGTTTAGGAGAATTATACCTAGCGGGGTGGCCAGTAGATACGCAGACGCAATACACCAGCTCATCTTTGCCGTACTGGAGGCGTCACCGATGGTGTATGTGCCAAATTGCGCTGCGTCTGACCTAAGGTACGCCCAGTCCAAGGTATCACTCAGCACGCCGTCGAGGAAGAACCCTGGAGGTAGTTTTAGCAGAGTTGTTATCGATCACAGGCCGAACTCACGGAGTGCTGGGGTCGAAGCACGAGTTGGATAGTGTACGAGTGTCAGATGCATCCAACGTGCTGTATGAACCTTAGCGCCGCTAAGTATCGCCGTCTCCTGGTCACTAGCTGTATAAATCCTGATGCTGCCTTCCTCATCAAGTGAAAGACATAGGATCACTCTGTCCAGTAGCTTAATGGTGAAAAGAGCATGGGTTGCGCTCGGAAGGGAAGAGACCCATATCCAGATCTGCAAGCGTGAGAAACAACGCAATTCAAGATTGTAGAGAGACCTACCATGAACGTGAACCCCGCCGTCGGCAGACCTCTACAGTTGTCTTCTCGGAGAACCAACGCCGCCGGTGACTCCATCGAAAAGTGCTCGAGCCAACGCGACTTGATCCCAAACCTCACGACGTCCAAAATCTCCGTGTCGAGCGTCTTGTCCTCCTTGATCACCTTCTGAAATATAAGTCTTGCCTCGGACGTCGTCGCGCCCATGTCCAGCAACCTTCGGAGTAGCTTCTGCAAGATGTGCCGCTCCTTGTCGGAGACGTTAGGATCTCCCCTCGCACTGTCGAACCGCTGAAAGAGCGACCGAACGAGTCCGAGGGTGCTCAGGATAGCCTGGTTCCGGTGGCTTGCACGCGCCAGCAACTCGAATAGCTTGAGAATAGTATAACGCATGACGTCATCGTGCACTGCGACCTGTGGGATTGCATTCCAGAGGATGAGAATGGCACCCGGGCGCCGTATGAGCCCCAGGCGCCCCTCGAGTGCCACGTCCAGCTGGTCCGCTGGTGTCGTGCGCAGCGAGGAGAAGATGTCGGAGAGAGTGAAGTCGTGTGTAGCGAGTGCGAGTATGAGTCCTAGTGTATGGTCGACGGTATCAGGATTCGTGATCAGACCGCGCAATGCGTCCTCAAGTGAACCATATCCCACAATGTTCTGTGTTTCGTTTCGTCAGAAGAAAGGAAGGTTCAGCAGAATCACCACTCACCCTGAAGTATTCCGCGTTCTCAATGTGCTCGTGCATTGCCTCTGAGAGGTCATGAATCACCAGCCGTGTGGTCTCGCGCACATCGGCCAGTACCTGCTCTGCGGGCTCAATGACGAGTGCGTGCGTGCGGTCCTGGACGTTCGACAGCAAACTCATGAGGATAAGGAAGCCGTCCAGCTCTCGAAACACGTCCTTCGTGCGCATCTCCTGCTGCAGGATCCTCTGTATCTCAGCCAAAACCTAAATAGCCATCAGCGTCTCCCACATCCCCGTAGTCGAAGTACGCACCTGTATCTTCATCTGGGTGTCCTCAGCAAGCTTCAAGTTCTCCACCGAGTTGCGCATGAGCTCGATCATCACGTCTCTAGCGAAATCCTCCGGCGCCCACTCTTCCTCCTCCTCCTGGGGGGCCAGGATAGGCGGTGCGGTCGTCCGCGGCGTCGATAGGTCGAAGCGCGCACGGAGAGGTGTTAATAGGGTCCGTAACATCGTTTCTGAGCGTATAGGCGATACCAGAGGTGCATGCCCCAAGTTTTGCTGGCAAAGATCCGCTCAACGTCGAGCAATGGCCACTCGTTTACTTGACGGGTACTGATTGAGTGACAGCCATGGTGATCGTTGTAGTGATGGCGAGGTCGCGCGGACTTTAAAGCACACAGTTGTCCCTGGCAGCAGCTCTGTCCAGTCAAGCTCTTTTGAGGATCTTGGGTGTGGGTACAGAAGTAATAAGCAGGAGAGGACTCCAAATTTTTACGATTTCGTTGAAATAATAAGGGGTACGGCATATACCTGCCTTGACTTATCTCATTTCAAATAGCACGAAAATGACACTTCAACAGAGTCTTGCTGGAAGTTGACCGTACTTATATGAAGGAAGGTAGCGATAGGTTGTAAGGGAACGTATGTGTACGTCGCGATTGTCCACCAGGCTTGGAGCAAAAGGGTTGGAGACTGTGAGGATTGAACTCACGACCTCATGCAATTCCGCAGTTTGCGAAGCATGCGCGCTACCACTGTGCCAAGACCCCATGTCTCAGGGTCTTTCATTGGGCCTGACGATACGACTGCCGTTATCAGGAAAACTTCGCAGGCATGATATGACTAGGTGCCCTGATCGTGACAAAGCATTATGTAAGTGAGAATCTGATAATGTCCAATCAACTTGCCCGCGCGCCTCAGCACGCGTCATCTTGCCGAACCATGTGGGTGCAGGGGTGCAGTATGGTAAGTTCGTAGCTGCTATTTCAAGATTGGTTCTTGACGATCTCTCAGAACCATTTTGCCCCCCTCAAGCAATCGTTGCTGTTGAACATCGCCCTCGGTTCCCTGAAGGATGTCGGCAGCGAGGGTCCCGGCTTCCCGCTCCACCATGTAATCTTATATCGAACTTCAACATACCAACGTCAATACCGCATGCTCCGATGAGCTCGCGTCGTGACTCAGCATCCAGTGTCAGCCTGCCACACATGCGCCCGCCGTGCCTCCCCTCCCAACTCCAATGACGCACTCAGCAACGACATGTGCTCTCCTAGCAGCAGCACCCCAAGCGCCCTCCCAACGAGGCCCAGCCATTGCACGGCATTCAGGCGTCTGCGACTGGCGCTCGTCCCGCAACCCGGTCAAGACTTGGAACATCGGAAACACACTTACGCCCCGCGCAGGTCGGTGATGGACGCGAGTTGCACAGTGACAAGCAAACGGGAAAGAGATCCACGAGATGCGCTGTGGTTTAGTCGTGGTACTGCTTCACATTCGGATGGTGGGTTTTCGACTGATCTGCGTACTGGATATCTTGACGAGCTTTCCTCCCTCAGAAACAAGAGTTGCTTCCGTCATTGAGGTGGTCCCTCCAATCCATGCCTTCAAGGCTACAGAATGGCGTCAAGGAAGAGGGGATTTGTCGGCTCCTTGTTGTCTGTTTTCCGCAAGATGTCGACCCCGCAGCTCCACACACCAGCCCCATATATCTGCACCACTCCCAAGCTCGCGCTGCATCGGCTTCACTGTGGCACGAGAGTTGCCCCCACCGAGTAGAGCTCGTCGGGTGTTCCTGCTCCTTACATTCAAGGCTGCAGATGGAGGTTGTATGTCGACTCTACTCGCCCTTGGTTCACTGGAACTCCCCGTTCTCCGGCGTGCGATCTCACATTGAATTTCCAAACGCCGACACTTCTCTTGATGCGCCTTGACTTGATCGCATGGACTCGGACAGTGTATCTGCCGCCAATCGAATCCCCGCCGTACCAGGTCTGTGCAGATCACCCAGAGTGCCTGCTACGGAGCGCTGCACATGCAGCCCACAATCTCCCTTCTACAAAGCTAGGCACGGCGTGAGCACGGGGCTTCTGCATGCATCCACCCTTTCCCTACTCCAGATCTACGAGCGCCGAGCATGCCTTCGGGTACCGTGGAAGGAGCATAACAAACACGCCTGGATATCAGTATCAAAATCGTTGGAACTTGGAGTGTTGCCTCGCGTAACCGGTCGATGATGAAAGCCACCGTACTTGCAGCAGCAGCAGTGGCAGTACCAATTCCTTAACAAGCTCCGTTTGTTTTCTTACTCCGGATCTACGAGCGCCGAGCGCGCCTTCGGAGAAAGTGGAACAGATCCCAGATATCGGATCGTTGCAACAGTGGAGAGTGCCGCCTCGGTCGACGATGACTGTACTTGCAACGTCAGTAGCAGTCCCATTCCTCATCAACTTCTGCCTAGCCTCTGAGTGCAGCGATCCCCATCCCCTGCCTGCAAACACCCGACCCAACCGCGCCAACGCACCACCTCAATAGCTCGCATTCCACCCCTCCCGGCGTCCAGCTATGCAAGCCCCTGGCCTCCGACAAACCCACGCTCCCTGAACCAATTGGACCAGCAGCACTAGCCGCACAAACAACAGTCGCAATCCCTCGACAACCTCCGTCTGCCCTCTGAGCGCGGCAAGCCACATCCCCATTACATACGCATCACACCTCCCAGCCGCGCCAGCGCAATCAACGGTAGCGGTGCCGTCGGCTTCCTTTCCTCCCGCGGCACAGTTATCGTATGGGTCTTAACTTTGACCATAGCCCACTCGAGACTTCAAGACCAGCAACACGTCCACGCCCACGCCCTGGAATTGGCTCTTACGCAGTCGGTTCTAGACACGAGTTGCCCGAGGACAAACGAAAAGGGAAGGAGATCCCGAGGGCCCAGGGTGCGATATTGCTCGTTCGTGAATGCCAAAACTCAGATGGTGAGTTCATGATCTGCGTACTCTACGTGTTCTTGACCATTTGCTTTTTCTCGAACAAGAGTTGCTCCCGCCTATCAATCTGTGTTTTCCCGATAGCGCCCACACCCTGTGATAAGAGGATGCCCAGGTCAACACCCTGTTCTGGCTCCCGCTGAGAAGGGGTAGATCATCTGACGGTGAGGCAAGTCGACGGTGGGGGATTTGCGGTAGTCAGGAAGGACATGCCCTTGGCGGAGGCGGTAGGGATCTCGAAATGTTGAGCGGAGCATTGCGTGATGTTGGGAAGCAGGATCACGGAGATTGACGGAAATCGTGGATATTCGACTGGTAAGCTCGCTGTTGCTCTTCGCAGTTTGATTTGTTCTTGACAAGCTTTGTTCCCTTCTTTGTAGAACGACATGCCCTCGTTGAATATAGAATTCTCGGGAGGTTCTCCCATGATCGAGAATGCGACAGTAGTGGAGGTTGTTGGGGTCGCTTTGGAGGCCTTTGGGATCTTGGAAGGTATGGGCGAGGGTGGTGATGAGATCGAGGTCGAGGGAGGGCCAGGGAGAATATTGATGGTTGTATAAAGTGGGAACGCCTCAGATCATTAGGCTGTACTTGAGGGGGACACCTTCTATTCAAATTTAGTGAGAAGAAGAAGTAAAATTCGTGAGCGTTTTGTAATTATGTATCAACTATAAATTTAGCACTCAAATTAGAACATTGCACCCTCTCCAAATAGCCTCACGAACTTATTGAGCACCGACACCATCATTCGGGTACTCTATCTCAGGGACGCTCAATCTCGCCTCCAAAATTTTATCAAGGGCTACAGTACGACCTCAGCATTGAAGACATGCAACAGATGTGCGCATGAGTTTCAAGGAATCGAATAACTCCTCCACGCTCAACCTACAGGTAATACAACGTCCAGCTCATCTTCTTGTACCACTCGTACTGTGCCTTATAGTTCTCACCACACACGACTTCAACAAACCGATCCCAGACCTCGTCGCTCCCGCCACACCCGTCTTTCCCTTTCCCGATAGACATCTTATCCTCCGCCTGCTGCTTCATGCACGCGTACTCAAACCACTCCGGGTAGAACCCCGCGCAACCCCAATCGAGCAGCCAAAGCCTCCCATCGTTGCCCAGTATGATGTTCCGTAAGCTAATTCGCTTGTGCGTCAATGCAAGGGGAAAAGAGTCGTCGAACGGTTCCGTGCACTGTGGCCCGGGGCCCTACTTTGACGGGTCGAGCGTCATTTGCTGACGTTTGTTGAAGAAGTCGGACAGCGCACTGTACGACGGGAAGGGGCCATGTATTTCGACAACGCCCCCGAAGAGTGACGACTCCGTGCACACCCACGCCTCGCGTCCTGGAGCTGGGGGCCCGGGAACGTCGTGGCGCAACGCGCGTAGCTGGAGCACGTACCCATGCAGTATCTCGGAGACACACATCATCTCTTCCTCGGACATAGCAGGCCATGACTGGAGAAGGGATGGACCCGGAACGTAGTCCATGATGATGAAGTCGACCCTTTTCACCGACACGAGGCGATGCACATGGGGCACGGGAATAGTAGTAAACTCGTGAACGCGCCGGAGGGCTAGGTACTCGGAAGGAACTGTGGCTGTTTGCCCATCTATTGCCACTCTAGCGATGATGCCAGGGGCGATGAGACGGGTGTTGGAATTGCCCCGCGGATCGAGATGGGACTATTTGGACATCAATCCCATGATCTCCTCGTCAGTCAAGTTGTCGATATTCACCCGCTTCACATGAGGTCAATTGAAAAATCTTGGGATGCATTGCCTTCACATACTACGGCTTCCACTGTTGTTGGGTTTGCCATACCAGCTGTGAGAGGTTTCGGCTAGATTGATTCGGTCAGCAAAAGGGGGCTTGTGGTTGAGCACACTACCGCCGTGACAGTGTTTATCTGCTGTGAGGGTAGATGCAGTCCAAGTTCAGTATTTGCGCGTCCGTTGCTCTCGTATGAGTGTACGGTCAGAGGCTGTAAGTCTCACTTACGAAGTTCTACTTGTGTTTCACCTCACGATGATCTGGGCTCATTGATTGCGGAGGCACTTCCTTGCAGCGAAGATGTATAGGAGGGTACGAGTAGTCTTGAAGTCATTATCCATGCCCGAAGACAATATCCCGAGTCGACCCAATGAATTGTGAAACATTATGACAGGTGCCGCCGCCTCGAATAGCGCCGTGCCACGAACGGCGGGGAGCTCTGCAGTTATGTTTTGCTGGTGGGTTTGAATAACGTTATACGTTACTAACGTAGGTGGACTTGTATGTTGTATATATGCCGCCATTGTATGATTCTTGTCCTGGTGTGATTGTGGTTTGCTTGCGAGATGACGTCACAGTAGTCTGACGTATGTAGTATAGTCAACAATTGTGGCGTATGCTAAGAAATCTATGATTGAATATAACCGAAAAGCGTTGCAAATACTCTCTAATGTGTTAACAAGAATAATGTACATGTTTGATTTTCCTGGAAAGAATATAGCTAAGATAACAGGTCAGAACATATCATTTACAAGCCACACACCTCGCGGGTTGCGACTAATCATCTGACGCAAAATCCATCCACCGCGGCGTCAGTCAGCGCTCCAGCGTATCTTGAGACCATTGTATGACCTCCACATCGTGAGCGCGTTGCAAATCCTCTCGTGTTCAGTTCGTCGCGACGACGATGCAGATCTGGGGGCTACTACGTGTGATGCGCTTGTTGGGAAGCTGTTTAAACAACATCTTGCCCCAATAGTGGTACTTGCCGCTGCCGATGCTATTTGCGTTTGTCTACGCCTCCACTTTGTCCTCGTCGGGTAGCCAGCCGAACACTTGGAATCCGCCATAGTGCTCGCGGACTCGGAGCATCAGCAAACTCGGAGTTTTAACTGTAGCATGTATAGCAAATCAAGGGAAATCCATAGCATCTGTAGCATGCAACA
>JABCKT010000141.1:0-46813 GCA_018858115.1 Tephrocybe rancida
AACCCTAGTATATTTCCTTATATAGGTATAGCATGTGACGTAGACAGCAACCGGTCAAAACCGGTCTTTTGTGGTCCAGTCTTGCGAAATCATGTTCGTTAACCGTAACTGATAGTCCGGTCTTTTTCGGTCCAGTTCGGTTAAAGTCGAGTCTTTTTCCGGTCCAATGGACCGGACCTTCGAACACTACGCTCAGCATGTCTCTTTGTCCCCATTGACTCACTTGTCATGTCTCATTGTCTCCAAGCGCTTTTCTTTGTCTTCACAAAATAAACCCTTATCTGGGGTTAGGGTCTCTCATCGCTGATCTGGAAACTGAGCTCACTAGCGTGGGCACGAAGGTTGCGGGATCCAAGGCAGAGTCAGTAACCCCCTTAGAAAAGGGCTTCCCCCTGCTCAGTTGAGACGATGTCTTCGTAGACAGAGAGGTTGTGAAGGAAGCATGGAGCGTTAACTATCTCGACAAAGGTTGCATAGAGAATTGGTAAGCTGGACACCTGATCCAGGTGGAGAGTGGTGACGTTTTTGAGAGGTGGCGTGAAAAATAGGAGTGCTAGGCCTTGCAGACAAACACTGGTGAGGCAAGGTGCGCCACCTTGGGGAATCTCGAACCTACCGGTCCTATGGTCCTCCACTTCCTCAATGGAGGCAGAGAGGTGCTGGAGAATGGGAGCAACAACATTTTCGAAACACTGTATTATAGGTGTTTCGGAAGTGGAGTCGCCCTAGCATGGTCGATATATGTGCATGGCCACACCACGGAAGATTTTTTCTCAATCACATTTAATGATGGGGCCAATATCAGGATCGATCTTGAGTTATACCTTGTTACAGGTTGTTCTCTTATCGGATTCGACCAAATAACATCAGATTTTCACTTTTCCACTTGCCGTGGTTCATTCAGTGGACTTGTTACTGACTTCTACTGTTGTTTCACGTGTTACCATGGTTTTCGTGAGTTATTTTCAAGCTCTTTCTACCCTACATTGCTTAACAAAAGTGTCAGGGGTTCTTTCAGCATATGTATCACTACTTTTCTCCAACTGACAATCGAAATAAGAACAGAAGGCATAGAGCTAGAAGCCTGAGCCCCAGCCCCTCACTAACTACCGTTAAGGTTGAGCACAGACATTCAATGGGAGTATCTGATAGTGTACCCCTGTACAATCATCATGGTATGTTCTCCAGTTTGAGTATATTCCTAAGTACCCATGTTCTTTACAAGGCCGCATCATAGGATTTGTCCAAGTGGATCCACGGCTCAAGGCAGAAGACAGTGAACGCAAACCTGCTGTTTTACAACTGTCTGGACCACCATCTGCTTTTGAAAAAGCACCTGTGCACCCTGTGTCCGTGGCACCTGCTACAACTATGATTGCTTGATAAAAATCAGTCATCAAAGCTGCTCCCAGTACTAGCACCCCACAGAAACCTGCACCTCTTTACACTCAAAATGCACAGGGGCATTTTGTTCCTGTAGTCGAAGCCATGAAGGAGCCGATCCCCATCAAGGCCCAGGATCTCGAGTGGGATGGATGGCTTGACGGAAACTTTGAATGTGACTTTACCTACAAGGAGTTCGATGCTACAGATGATCTCATGACTCACTGGGCAAATACCACAGGTGGAGGTAATCACACTGGCTCCACTGATGCAAATAGCTGGGAGCTAGGTAAGACATCGACAAGGAGATGTTTGGCCATTATCAAATGTGACAACTCCCAGTGCGGGATCCTCGTTCGGCCCCATACAAGCCAAAAGGACAGTGCAAACAGCTCCTCAAGAGATGCATGTGTGGCGCTGTACTTCATCTGCAGGAATGCAATGTACGTTTGAGGCTTTGGACTTGGCGTGGGGGTGTGCATTACTCGAACGGTGGATAACATGCACATGAATGCCTGAGCCATGTACTTCACCTCCTTACCCAGGAACGGGTTTGCTTTGAAAAACTTGTTGCAGATCATCCTGATGTTGGTCCGCTTGGATTGATTGTAGGAGTCCCTGGTATTCATGGGCCTGGTGAATCTGTCGCAGATATTTCATATGTCCTTCTCAATGCTGACCGTGTTGGAAAGGAGCAACTCGCTCAAGCATGAAACATATTCAGGTGGCGATTCTTTCATTGACAAATTCACTATGTTTGAGACCACACATCCAGACTTTGTTGTTTTAGCAGCAATGGGCAAAACAACCGTCGTTAGCACCCAGACAAGCTTCATGTGCTCTCAACTTGTGAAGGACCAGGAGCTCAATGGCCCCATCAATGGACTTGTTAGCGATGCTGCTCATGGATGGTGGGCTGTCCACAATCATCTACTGATGGTCACATCGGTCTACTGCCCCGTTCTTCTGTGCTGGGTGCCCGCCCTTTTGTCGTTCACAAATGGTGCAAGTGCGCAACATTTCAAGTACCATTTCCTTGCTCTCTTTCAGAGCATTTCAGATGAGGCTGAGGAACGTCAAATTGAAGTAGAGGATCGTCTTTTGGCTGGGGTTTGTCATCTTATTATTGACAAGCACACTATCTCTGACAGAAATTACATATGTAGGTAATTGATTTTAGCGAAGCTGAGAGGTTGGGCTTTATATTGGCCTTTGTGGCTTTTTGGCACAGTTGTCCTGCAAATAGTTGCCCCCCTCAGGAGCTCACAGACACTGCTGAATCCTTACTCCAGGGCTGTGAGGAGCATTACTGCGCAGCTGTAACACGTGTCAGTCGCATCAATGGCGCTGTGCCTCCTTCCAGGACATCTGATTTCATCAAATGTGCCATGGCTCTTCTCAACTGCACAGACTCTGCTGAATTTTGGTAGAATGCAAGCACTATTGCTCGCAACTACCCAAAGCTCAAGGACTGGGTTGAATGGTGGGCTCAAGCTGCTCATTCTACAATGATATTCAAATCGGAGCACAAAATGGACGCTCACATCTGGGATTCAATCCCGTGGACTACAAATGTGGAGGAATCCATGCACTGGAAGGCCTACAGCGCATGTGGTAAAGACCATATGTTTTCGGAAGGAATGAATGCCTTGAACGCATTTGCACTGCACTTTGAATGATTGCACTGTGCAGCACTAAGTAAGTTTTAGATATGTTAAACCTGTCAGAATAAATCTCAATGCTTATCTCTGCACAGAAGGTGTGCCACATCAACATGGCAAAGCAGAACCCTGGAACAAAATTGTGGCTATTATTGGTTGGACAAAGCCTTCTCAAGGTGAAGATGTTGCAAGCAAAAAGAGGAAGTGAAATGACAGCCGCCCACCCAACACAGTCAAAGAATTACTCAATGAACCTAAAGCCAAAAAGGGGAAAACCACAGCTTCTGATGCACAGAAGGCCGTCACATTCATGGGTGCTCAGAGCTACGTTTGGAAAGCCAACTCATGTTGGCTTGACACGTTCCTTCAGCTGTTATATCTCCAGTCTTCAAGGATTTCTCTACCACTTTCATCAATCTTCCGTCTGACACTGGGCTGTATGAATTCTATGTGGCTATCAACTTGTGGAAAGCATCGGAGATCACAGGAAAGGTTATTACTCCGGCAGTGCTTACAAGACAACAGGAGAAACTTTGAAAGGCACTGAAGAAAACAGGAGTCTTAAACAAGAAAAATCCATTTGAGCCATTGAGTGTACATATTTCGTTGCCATTGCAGATGCACCTAGCTAACTGTATATTACAGTCCTGGCTCAACAATTTGCTTGGGAAGGAGCTGTTGAAGAAATCTTTCATTGGAACCTCGCAACTACTCTTTGCAGAGCTGCATCACTGCTCAGGGCCAGATGAAGCGCGTACTCAAGAGGAACATATTGAGATCACAATTGCACCTTGTCGCCTTCCAATGCTCACAGTGAGCTTGTTGCTGTATAAAATGTGGTGGCATCTCAATGTTAGACCCAAGGGCAACTGTCACCTCTCATCTTGTAGGTCCTGCAGTGGTACTGCCTGACCATTATCGCATCCATCAGGTATTCTACCGGCTTCGAGGTGGCGCCATATCCCAAGAGCTCTTTTACAACCAGTGAACTACTGCCCTATCCAATGAATACAGTCTCTTGTTCACAAAGAAATTGAGTCAGGATCCATACTCTGTCTCATACCACAAGGAGGGTTTCTTTGAAATGGACAAGGAGGATCGCTTCTGGATGACCAACCCTGCTCAACCCCATACATTCCTGGGTCAATTACCAAGGTCAAGATCATGGATATTGTGGACTCTTTGTGGCAAAATCACCTGCATTGTTGTTCAATAAGGGTAAGTAATGGCCAATTTCCAGGTTGTATATGTCCTGACCTTACATTGCAGCTTGGAAGTTATCAGCATGTATGTGAATGCCCGACGGCAGAAGACATACTCTCAGATCCAAGCTCTGTTCCTTTCTCAGGTGACGTTGATGCTGCGATTCTTCCTTCAAAAGACATTTTAATCAAGCTACTCACAAGCCCCAGTTCCTTAGACTCAAAGGACATTCCTGCAAAGGCTTGGCTCGAACATGAGAAGAAGAATATCATGACCACCATGGCTCCGTACTTGGGACCATTGACAATGTTGAAGAGAGCACAAATCGCAAACTGGTTTCAGGTGAACGTCAGCAGGGACCCACAGCTTGGGCACTTTTGGCTTGCACTGTTGCCACATGCACATGCTGAGACCATGTACATCACAAGTCTTCTGCACACTGAAGCAAAGTATGAGGGCCTCAGTGAGCCGCAGGTACTCCAGGAGATTGGAACCACGAAGATAGAGAGGGGGATGATGATGAGCTCGAGGTACATCTATGGCTGAAGACCAACTTAAAGAAATTTTCTGAACTCATCTGATGCATAGCGGGGACTATACCTGTGGATACCAGAGTTTGACCCAAGCCGCAACAACTCAAGAAAGGAGAAGGGAGAAAAAAGACTTCTCAATGGTGATGCAAGTGAAAACACGAGGCGTGAGCTTGACCGATCGCCAAGGGAACATGTGTTCGCCACGTGGCGAGAGGTATATAGTTAGAGCATGTGCATCTTGTTGTGTACGTGTTTACATGGCGCTGCTCAGCGCGCAAGTACTCACGGGAAATATTTGCTTTGCCCTATTCTGTCTGGTCCTGCCACCAAAATTCGTCAGATGGTAGTTCGTAGTTCTATGATCGGCATGGTGTACCTGTAGTAGACAGGCCCGTTTGCAGCTACCCCAACAGATAGTCAAAGTTTGACCACGAGAACTTGATATATATGCTCATTTGAGCGTATTCTGATATCTGTATGCAATTCAATTAGCAGCGTGAAGTGGATATTGAGGAATTCCTTGAAGACGATACATATGTCACGCATCAACATATCTGTTCCAAGTTGGTTAATTGCATGCCCATGGTTAGTACATGCATGTCCTAATACTTTCATAGCACGTCCCATGCACGTCCCATGCACACCCCAAATGCAGCTTCACACCTAATTGCACGCCCCATGAACGCCCCATTGTACGCCCTGTGGTCATGCAGATGGGATGTGCATGCCCCGGGATTTATTTGCATGGCCTGCACGGCCGCTCGCACAGTAAATTCCCTATGCCCGTCAGTCACTCATTCATTACCCTTATCAATAACCAACAAAACTACAGTGGATACAGTGCTCCTTTCCACTGTAAGCTCTCCCTAGGACATCTTAAACCTGGAATTTTTGGCATCCTCACCTGTCAAAGATATCATCAGCGAATCATCGACAAATGGAAGTGCCCATCAAGACTCGACTTCTGACACACTAGACCCATCTAAATCAAAATATATTGAGATATATGAACAGGATGAATCGCATTTGGACTTACAGCTCAATGATGCAGACAACCCAAAACTATCAGACGCAGTGGACGACGTTCAGCATGAAGGTGACATGCTGCCATCAGCAGGATACAACAACACTCTGCTAGAGGAACGGCCTGATGCCTTATTGAACCGGTGTTTCTTTTCGAATGGTGTAGGCCTGGATTTGAGTACAGGACCAGATCGTGAAAGTCACTTTCCGCCTACACCATCGTCAGTAGCCTTCATCACCAAGCACGAGTCCCCATCGGAACCAAGCACGGGACCTGCAAGCATACCTATTTCCTCCCCCATCCCAACAATTTTGGTGACTCAGGAATCCGAACACACACCCTCCCCCGTCCCGGCCACTCGACTCTCTATCACTGTCCCCTCTCCCATTGTCATCCTCCTCGATATATCGAAGCCAACCCCTCATCCCCTCTTGGCAGAGCTTGCCAAAACCGAGCATCGCTGTGACACCCTCCAGCGTTCGCTGCGAGACTGCCACCTCGCGCTTGAGGCTCTCACCGTCTCTCTGGCTCCCAAATCAACGATGACGGGATGCGTGCTCAGAGGCGTTGCAGACGGCAGTGCAGCGGCTGAATGATTACATGGAAGACATGCGGGTAGAGCTTGGGATTGGGTTGGCGGATGAGGCACTGGCGGCATGGGGCTTTGAGACGCTGCTTTCTGTGCCTGGAGCGATCGCCAAAACGCCAATACCAGGAGGATGGGGACCACGACCACGATGCAATAACACATTCAGATGTCGTGGAACAAGTGAGAGCGTTTGTGGATGGCACCGATACCAGTGTTAGTAGGGCCATGCATAGCCTGTCCCGCAAACTCGAGGACATCAAACACGACATTACCAACTCAAGTTCATCGCAGCCAGAAAGAATGACCATATGCAGTGAGCGGTAGGGGGTATGGGCGTTGTGCCACGATCGACATTTTGTAGCCCAGCACGAAGGCTCCTCCAGCACATGTCCATATCGCAACATATTCTCGAATGGAATGAAAGGGCAGATGTGGGGTTCAGAGGGCTACTTAGGGTGGATGAATAGGGTGGCAGTGTTATTGGTGGACAAGTAGTGGTGGGAGAGAGGATGGGCCAGGTAGTGATAGTGGCGTACATAAGTGAATGTGGTTGGTTCTGAGCAGGTGCCAAGTCCTCAATCTTGACCACAGCGAGGATGTATCTATTTATGGGAACAGATATGGGTAAGAGGTAGAACAAGGTTGTGAGGAAGCTCAAAGATACGCACAGGTATGTATGCCATCCGGACGACGGAAACACTCTTCCCCTGGGAGACGATGTGGATGATGGTGTTATTGGCAGAGATGTAGTGTTTCAGTGTTGAGTGGCTCGAGGGGAGTCACCAGTCATAGAAGAGTTGGTGAGCTGCAGACAGAGCCCGATAGCCCTGGAGCCATCCTCGACGCATGCTGTAAGAACAAGGAATGGGAGGGAACGAGGGGTCTCCCCACAGCGTTCTAGAAGTGAAGAGCTTGGGAGGGATACAGGTCTGAAAAGTTGAAGGCCAAGCCTGCAGCAGTCGATTCCCATTGTCGAATGTGTGTCGAGTTATGGAAGTCAAATGAACAGATGTGAGTCTGATGGAGCTGTGTGTGGACAAGTCTGAGTGCCGACCTGAGACGCGATCATCGGGCGCCTATTGCAAGAACCAGAAAGAACTTTGAAAGAACTTTGATATCTTCAGTAATCCAATAAAACAACACTCTCAACCTTCGCACACCACTTACCCAACACCATGTCTTCTGCATCTGTGTCTGGGCCCGTATCTCAATTCAATATCTACACGCCTTTCTCCCTCCTGGATTTCGAACACCAATCTCTTCAAGTTGTTTGGGGTTTTGTGCGCAAGTTGCACTTCAACTCGGTAGGGAGCTGGTTGAGCCAGGAGGTTTTCGTGCTAAAGGAAAGATGGGAGGCTCCTTTGGTGTGTTTGTCGCTGCTAATTCCTTGGCTCAGCAGGGTTGACAATGGTTCTTAGCTCACGCTCACCACAATCCAACCCGCACCTTCCATCCATGCCCGCGTGCTATTCGTGAATTCTTCTCAGAGATACATGACATGGCTCAATCACCGGAGGCTCACCCCATCTGGTACATCGCAGTTGCCCAGCACGTGTTCTTGGTATGTATTCCTTTTTCGTATGGGCTCTACTTTGATTTTGCCCAGTCATATCTGAAGAATTTTATCAATGTGACTTTCATGTCTGAGCCTGGCCGTCCTCTCACCACCCTGAGCGTAAGTTTCCATACTCTATTATCTCCGCCATTGATCCAACACGCATCCAGGATGAAGATGACACTGCCATCGGCTTGTTGCTTGTTCGGGCGCGGTTCATTCTGTTCACCGTAGTGTGTTTAATTTTCTTTCTTCTTCTTTGTCATATTAACTTTTTCACAGGTTTAATTTGTTCGTAATCTTTTGGGACTGTACTACTACTACCCAGTATGTGCGCGTGAACGCGTGACGCCACATCTTATATCCACACGTCCATATCTCACTCTACCTCCACCATCCACATTTGAGTTCCAAATAATATCTAGTAGGACCACATTATAACCTGTAAATACCTTTGTAATTGAATTTCTTGCCGAAGACATTGAGCGACTATAAGTGACCCATTGAGCATGTACTTGTCATGTGCTGCGCGTGTGCTTATCGCGCGCTTATCGACTCGATTACTGTATCTGACTAGTGTTTCTTATATTAAATTCTAAGTGTTTCTATTTGTGTATCTTGGTAAACATCTGAAGTGTTTCTAATGCATGTATCTCGGCTAACACAAAGGAAAGATACACGACAAAGTTTTCCTGATCAAAACAGTTTGATACATGTCACGTTCTTCCTCCGAAAATTGTGAGATATATGACAAATGTTTCTGACATGTTTCCTAAGTTACGAAAAGGGAAACATTTGTCATCTTTCTCTAGAAATAATTACAAAACATTTCAAATGTATCTAAAATGTATCTATATTTGGACTTGGAATATTTCCTGGGAAACACGAGTTAGATATATGACAAAGATTTCCTGATCAAAACGGATTGATACATGTCACATTTTTCCTCAGAAAATTGCGAGATACATGACAAATTTTTTTGACATGTTTCCTAAGTTACGAAAAGGGAAACATTTGTCATTGTTCTCAAGAAATAATACCAAAACATTTCAAATATATCTAAAATGTATCTATATATGGACTTAGAATATTTCCTGGAAAACACAAGTTAGAAGTCAAAAGACCTGTATCTAACCGATGTTTCCCAAGAAATACTACACTCTCCCTGAAGTGTATCAAAATCATGAAAATCATGATTTGAATGCTTTCCAGATGTTTTGATTGTACTGCAGTCAGCTCTTAACCGATTTGGATGTTCCAGGAGTCAAAATGATGGCAATCAGAGGTGGTAACACAGTGGGATGGTAAGCAAAGACCGGTTGTGACCGGCTAAAGACTGGTTGAGGACGGGTCTTTGGAAAAACTGGTTGCGACTGGTTGCAGTCAAATTTTTCCGGTTTTTGTCAGTCCTAGTCCGATCTTTTGACCATTTCTAAAATTAGGCAACCGGTCCGGTTGCTGGTTGCCTATTTTGGAGGCCAAAAACCGGACCTGACCGGACTTTCAAACACTAATTCAAATCACAATTTTGATCATATCTCAACCAATATGTATCTGTTTGACATGGTCCAGGGGTCAAATTGAATTGTTTCAGATAGTACTACAAGCATACATATGCACCGGTCACGTGATAGTGGTTTCAACTGGTTTAAAACCGCATTTTTGGTCCGGTCTAAACCAGTCTTTGTATTCTCAAGGATGGCCAACCACAACCGCAGTCTGGTCTTTTTCCGGTTCAGTCTGGTTCAGTTCCGGTCTTTTTTCGGTCCTATGGACCGGACTTTCAAACACTACACCTCCAACATTGCCTGCACCACATGACCACCACCACTGCACCCCTGATGTTGCCCCCACCATGACATGCGGTACCACAACCCCCGTCACTGCACTGACGATGAAGAGCTGTGCAACGCGGGCACCAACAGAGCAATGCCAGCCCGCACACATGACCATGCCAGTGCACACCCCAGACCTGACAACCAGGACCGCTGCTACATCAGTGCGCCCCAAACCCCTGATGTGTGCACCCCCTAAGTACTACCGCCCACTGCCTGCCACCCGCCCACTGCCTGCTGTCCGCCTGCAACATGTGCACCCCCTAAGTACCGCTGCCCACTGCCCACCACCCACCTGCAGCCCTGCGGCTAGTGGCGGGTTTTTTAACTTATTATCTTTTAGTTTTTAATTATATAGTCACATCCACATGCCACCACCCCCCCATGCACTGGGGGTGGGCAATTTTAAATATTTAAATTGTATAACTTATTTTAACTTACAAAATATAAATTATAATATATGATGTTTTTTAATGGTAAACTTCTGCCTCCTGTGCAAATTTTCAAAATTTGAACAAGTCATTTGTCTGGTCGGGTTGCAGTCTTTTCCAGTTGCTGCAACCTGACCTTGAAACACTATCAGCAAGAGCCCCACATGTGACACACAATGACAGAGCACACCTCTGATCGTTGACCACCACCATGTAACCATGACAAGCGGCCCCATGCCTGAATGATGCACTGACAGCATGGACCCCTGACCTTGCTCACCACCAGGACAATGACCGCACGCCCCCCCAGAATGACAACTTCCGTCATGGTGCACACCTGATGCAACAGCAACATGCACACCTGCAGCGATGCAGTGCATGGCAGGGCAATTTTTTTGTACTTTTTTTTGTTTTTTTTTTTTTTCTTTCAGTTATGTAACTTATTTTCTTTTTTCAGCATAGCATGACGTGACAATGGCCCACACCTACATGGTGAGGGTAAGGTAATCTAAGTTTAAATTCAATTATATCATGAAATAATGTATGCAACTTGTTGAAATTTGTACAAGTACTTTGTCCAGTCGGAGTCCAATGAGAGTCCGATCAGAGTCTGATCAGACTCAGATCGGACTCAGATCATACTACACGTGACAACTACTATTCTTCATCTGTATTTTTAAGTTACCATGCCTGATCAGACTAAGAAATTGTTAAATGACTCTGATGTACAATTTATATTGACTCTAATTGGAATAGGTGGGGGACTGTAAAGTACTGTCTGTTCTACATAACACCAATTGATTACAGATCTCCCAGTCCTGACAAATATCATGTCCAGTAATCATTGGGACAAACAAGTAAATTTCTTACAACTACACATACTAAATTATGATAAGTACAGAATAACTACAGAAAGTTGGCAAAAGATAAAAAAGAACCCTTCAAACACTCAAGAGGAAGATTTTAGCCCAGCTGGTGCCAAGGTATCTAGAATCAAAGACTACATGGGTAGTGGGCTGAGAAGAAATAATTAATCTAGTGCTGGGCGTATAAAGTGCCAAGCACATCTGTTCTGGAAGCCACAGTAGTAAATGTCCAGATAGTGAGGATATCCAACCTGTATGGGGATTGAATGACCACTGATGAAAATGAGAAACACTTCCAATGGTCTTTAAAATGAATGATTCATCACTACTGCCTGCCAAAGATTGCTCCTTGAGCTCCTTGACAAGGTCTCCAGTCAATGCATCCCAGATGTGCACTGATTTGTCACCACTTCCTGACACCACCTGTTTCCCATCTGAGGAGAATGCCAAAGATGGCACCTGATCTGTGTGCCCATTGAGCTCCTTGACAAGGTCTCCAGTTGATGCATCCCAGATGCGCACTGATTGGTCAACACTTCCTGACACTACCTGTTTCCCATCTGGAGAGAATGCCACAGACTCCACCCAACCTGTGTGCCCATTGAGCTCCTTGACAAGGCCTCCAGTCAACACATCCCAGATGCACACTGACTGGTCAGCACCTCCTGACACCACACACCTCCCATCTGGAGAGAATGCCACAGACCACACCCAATCTGTGTGCCCATTGAGCTCCTTGACAAGGTCTCCAGTCAATGCTTCCCAAATGCACACTGATTGGTCACCACTTCCTGACACCACCTGTTTCCCATCTGGAGAGAATGCCACAGACCACACCTGATCTGTGTGCCCATTGAGCTCCTTGACAAGGTCTCCAGTCAATGCATCCCAGATGCACACTGATTGGTCACCACTTCCTGACACCACATGTTTCCCATCTGGAGAGAATGCCACAGATGCCACCCGATCTGTGTGCCCATTCAACTCCTTGACAAGGTCTCCAGTCAATGCATCCCAGATGCACATTGATCGGTCACCACTTCCTGACACTACCTGTTTTCCATCTGGAGAGAATGCCACAGACCACACCCAATTTGTGTGCCCATTGAGCTCATTGACAAGATCTCCAGTCAATGCATCCCAGATGCACACTGATCGGTCAACACTTCCTGACACAACCTGTTTCCCATCTGGAGAGAATGCCACAGACCATATCCAATTTGTGTGCCCATTGAGCTCCTTGACAAGGTCTCCAGTCAATGCATCCCAGATGTGCACTGATTGGTCAGCACTTCCTGACACCACATGTTTCCCATCTGGAGAGAATGCCACAGACAATACCATACCTGTGTGCTCATTCAGCTCCTTGGCAAGGTCTCCAGTCAATGCATCCCAGATGCGCACTGATTGGTCACCACTTCCTGACACCACCTGTTTCCCATCTGAAGAGAATTCCACAGATGTCACCCAACCTGTGTGCCCATTCAGCTCCTTGACAAGGTCTCCAGTCAATGCATCCCAGATGTGCACTGATCAGTCAGCACTTCCTGACACAACCTGTTTCCCATCTGGAGAGAATGACACAGACCACACCCAATTTGTGTGCCCATTAAGCTCATTGACAAGGTCTCCAGTCAATGCATCCCAGATGTGCACTGATCGGTCTCTACTTCCTGACACTACCTGTTTCCCATCTGGAGAGAATGCCACAGACCACACCTGATCTGTGTGTCCATTGAGCTCCTTGACAAGGTCTCCAGTCAATGAATCCCAGATGCACACTGATTGATCAGCACTTCCTGACACCACCTGTTTCCCATCTGGAGAGAATGCCACAGACCACACCTGATCTGTGTGCCCATTCAGCTCCTTGACAAGGTCTCCAGTCAATACATCCCAAATGTGCACTGATTGGTCATTACTTCCTGACACCACCTGTTTCCCATCTGGAGAGAATGCCACAGACTGTACCTGATCTGTGTGCCCATTGAGCTGCTTGACAAGGTCTCCAGTCAACACATCCCAGATGTGCACTGATTGATCAGCACTTCCTGACACCACCTGTTTTCCATCTGGAGAGAATGCCACAGACAACACCCGATCTGTGTGCCCATTGAGCTCATTGACAATGTCTCCAGTCAATGCATCCCAGATGCACACTGATTTGTCTTCACCCGCTGACACCACCTGTTTTCTATCTGGTGAAAGTCCCACATCATGCACTATACTTGAAGTCTGAATAGTCATTATATATGATGACATGTATGTTGCAATAATGTTTGGAATGAATGGAAACTGTTTCTGCCAGCTTTTCCCAATTACTGACTTTGGATTCCAACAGCTCAATGCAGACACATACAAATGGGGAGTATATGGTGATGCAGAGCCACTAAAAAATGATTGGGAGAATTTCAATGCCTCCTTCCATCCACCCAAGGTATTTGGAGTGTACTAAAAAGAAAATTGTGTTAGTAACTTGTATACCTATGGCCTTTCATTGCAATAGCTCACTTTATCTATCCATGCTGTTAACATGTCAAGCATTTGCATGCCCTCTCTCTTTGCATTCAGCAAATTGACTACTTCCATCCAAAACAATAACAGTTCTTCAACAAACTGTTGTGGTTTCATCTGCAGTGTCTCTTCTGGGTCTGAGGTTGAATTTAGATGTGCCATCCACTTGAGAACTGCATATTTCAATGAGTTATCAATCTTGTCTTCAATGCACTTCTGTAAGCCTTGAACATCAGCATCTTTCACAAAGGATGATTCAAGCCCACAGATATTAAAGCAGAGCTGCATCTCCATTATTTTGTAGCACCTCTTTGCAAGGAATGCATGATGCATGTGAGCATCACACCGGGGATCAAATGCTGTCTCAGCATCAGTGGGTGCTTGGAGAATATAATCTGCAAAGGAGGCATGATAAGTGTAGATCATTCCATCTTGTGACTTGTACATGACAGCATGGAGTTTCTTAAGAACCAGTGCCACAACTCCCACTGTTGTCTTTGCAAGCTGGGCTACAACTGTATCTGAAATAGGGTGCATTGCACACAGAATAGTATGCAGGACTTGAAGCCGAGAAGTTTGAAAATCTTTGTCAGGATGGCTGATAGCATCCTTGACAATTTGAAAGTACAGGTCCCCTAACTGTACACTGTTGCTCAGTTGATCAATGATCTTTTGTAGAAGCCCCACTTGCTCATCCATGGCAGCATCATTGACAGTAACCATTTTGACAACAGTTGCAGCATAGATGAAAAGCCCATCAGAGAGTTTTGTCAGCTTTTCAAGAAGCTGAGAATGGATATCAGGCAGGCTCTTTGATAAATACAATCCAATGTCATTCTGAACAGTCTGTTTTTGAATATTCTGCAAATGAAGAACTGTTCCTTGAGGAAGGGTATTACAAAGCCTGGATATCTGTTCATCCTCCCGGCTTGTAACAAAGAACTTTAATCCCCTCAGCCTTGTAGCTCCAACTGCATGAAGCAGATGCTTTAAAAACACAGAGCCACTCTGATTCTCATCCAGAGCATCAACAACAATGATAAGAGGTGGAAGGCCCAAACGTTCAGAGGCACTAGCTTCCCAGGGCTGTATGAGCATCTGTATCAATTGAATATCCAGAGTGGTGTGAGCCAGCTCTGAATCCATCTCCAAGGCCTCTGCTAAACAAGCTGCATATGAAGAGGAGTGATCACAGAGCCGTCGACAGAGAGTAGATACAAGTAGACCACTCTCTCTGCTGTCAAGCTGGCGAGAGCAAAAATAGGACACTAAAGACAACCTCAACATGCTAAGGCCATGATGCATAGACCAGTTGGGATCTCCACCATTGTACCTATCATCTACAAGCTCACAGATAGTCTTAGCAACAGTAGTCTTTCCAATACCTGCTGGGCCAGCAAGCCAGTAGACAGGTTCACCATCTGGCTGTTGCAGCCAAGATAGAATACCTTTGAGGACATCAACTCTGGTACCTAGAGTACAAGGCCTTCGGTCAACAGTGCCCAACTGAATATGTGCTCTATGTGCTGCTGTGCTAGAAGTCGGCAACCTGTACAACTCAATTCTCTGATTCAAGGTTAATACTTGGAGCTATTCTTTGTTTTATAGAATATATTACCTGTCGGATGGTGCTTGTATCATGTTCAATTGCCACTAAGAAAGTGACCTGTAGTTACCAATTAGTGCTTGGTGAATGATGAGATTGACAATAAACTTTCTTTGAATTGCTCAAGAGATTCACTAATATTCTTGTAAATACCCAGAAGAGTAGTTGCATCCTTTGGTCCCTGAAGCACACGCTTGAAGAGACCATGTGACTGCATCTCCTGAATCTTCTCCAACTCAGCCTGCATTGTGCTGAGGGTAGGATGAGCATACAACACAGGCAAAGGGAGGGGGTGTTACATACATTGCAAAAGTCATAAGGTCGTTTCCCTTACCAAAGTCATCTTTACGAGCCTCAAGGCGCTTCGCGGATGTCTCAAGGATCGGCAGTAATCCTTGGATATGTGCTACTGTGCCTTTCATATCTTCTGAGTTGTCACTCACGGTCTGTATGATTGTTTTGTTATCACATTTCTCCCTAGGTATGTAAGTGGGCGTACCTTTGCCAGATCGATAGCAGCCATGACGCCGCCAAGTGTGGCCTTGAGGAACGGGTTCCAATCGGAAGCTTCCTTGGCGAGCCTCAGCGCTGTCAAACAGCCATCCAAGGCCACGTTCACGCCCCCTGTGGGACGATTGACAGTTAGGAGATCCACCTCGAAGTTAGGAGATCACCTCGAGATACAAGACCGGCTTACTTTTGAACTTTCTCTGAGCCTGAGGAACATCGGGCCCAGGCTGGGCGGATTGATCGAAGGACACAGGATTCATGGCTGTACAGTCAATGAGCAACAGTAGACAATAGTGGAAAGATACGTATGCTTACCAGAATCATTCTGAGATATACTGACATTGGGAACTGCGGTCGCGGGGCCGCGTTGATTGACGTTCATCGCCGATGTAAGACCCGTGACTATATAGAATGTGAGTGCTTGACATGCAAAAGAAAGAATGGGGCATGCGCACCGGTCACGACTTGAGCATTTGCAGAGGCTCCGGGGGCCGCAAGAGCTGTGACAAGACCTAGAGTCTATCGGTGAGTGATGGTGAGCAAAGAGTGTGGAGGCTTACCAAGAACATTAGCCGCGGGCTGAGTAGCAGATGCACCGTGTGCTAGGGAAGCCAGTTGAGTCTCTATGATACACGAAACTGCCTTGAAGTACACTTACTGGCCAAATTCTCCGCTGATTGAGCAGCAGGAGTGCTCGGGGCGGAGCTACGCTTGATGAACTTGGAACCTTTGAATGGGGCAAGGAGGCGCTTAGGCAACGATGGCTTTTCATCGGCTGCACTGGGTGCTGGGGAAGCCCAATTGAGCATTATTTAATGGCAGCATAAAACAGTTTTGGCGCTTACCAGTCCGAATCTCCATCGATCGGGTAGTAGGAGTGCTCGAAGCAGAGCTACTCTTTGTGGGCTTGGGACTTTTGACTTGATCGAGGAAGCGCTTGCCGAGAGATGGTTTTTTTCCATCAGGGGTGGGTGCGATAGGGTCATTGTCCGCGGGAGGCATGTTTCTGGTAGTTGCAGTTGATTTAAACAGTTTCAAGAATTTACGCGAGATGATAACTTGAGTGAAGATGAGTCCACACCCAAGAGGTGTTGGAAACTTCAATCCCTGACACGACCTTCTTTTTAGATGTTAGTAACCAGGTGCCAATTCTGACTGGAGGCTCACACGCACGGGTTTTCGGAGTTCGGATCTGCCTTGTCCTCTCAACGGGAAAGCCGATGGTCCATATCATTTTGAACGATTGTCTTCAAAATCGAGTGGAGGAGGGTATCGAGACTATGCCGATGGCGGAAGGTAGGAGCTAGAGTAACGCCATCACTGTAGCTTCTCATGCGCAACGGGAATATACAGGATGTGATCCTTTTTCTGTTGGGCTCAGATTGCGCTGAACGTTTATCTTTGCTATACCGAATAATACTTACAGCTAACCTCCAGCGCTTGGCTCCCGGCGCCATCACATGCTCCACGTCCTTTCTCGCCCTCCATCATTCTCTAGCCAGAGCTCATCGCTCCTTCAGCTATCGCTCTCTTGCTGAACTTCGCATCAAGATGTCGATGGCCTGAGACTGAAAGTCACCCCACACCAGGCACCTGGAGCTGTGCACGATTCGTTCTCAACACCGATGAGAAATTGCAGAGGATTGGAGGATTGGACTCGTGTGTGAGTGAATGGTGTGCGGGGTTGACCGTTCCCAAGGCCGTACGGTACCTTCACCTTCCAGGAAGCTTCCAGCTAATCGCCTGCTCCCCGCCAGCGTGACATCACTCACACCATCGTCGATCCCACCAATCACAGCCTGATGCCGTTTCTATCACCACGAACCACGGTCGCTTATCCGTGACTGCAGAGCCAAATCCTCCATCCCCGGGTCCCAGCCTCCGAGTCGTATGTCTTCACCCTCAACGCTCCTTCTCATTACTTACACAAGCACAGGGACCCACATACACGCACATCCTGCTTGAAGCCAGAACACACGAGAACGAAAGCTGCTTTCCTTACCACCACCACCCCACGCGCAATACCGAGCACCACACAACAAAGTACGACGAGGTTTCTTGGACCCAAACTAGCCGTCATCACGGGCACGTTCCTTTCCGGCCGCCCACGTTACTTTCTCCTGATATCACCCCCTGACATCCGTTCCTCTCGTCTTCCGCAGGCGCCATGAGACCAAGTCCCCACCTAATATACCCCTCGTCCTTGATGCCCAAACTTGTCCTCACCCAAGTACCGCTTCCTGCCCGAAGCCTCCCGAAGCCTCCATATTCTGGGACCCTGATCTGGCTTTCGATCGCGATCTATATAAACTTAGGAACCCCTCCCGTGTGGATATACTTGTCGCTCGCGCTGGGGAATGGGGCTAGATCGTAGGAGGAGAAAAGCTGGATGCACCTTCTGGATCCTGAGAGAGAATTCGTGTCGTATGGGTGGTGCCCCAAAGATCAGGCTGTGAAGGTGAGTCTGTGGCCCGTGTTCGTTCATTTGCCAACAGGTTCTGACGAGAACGAATCAGAGTTATCGATCACATCTTCGGTCATCTCTCCTCAAACCAAATTCACGCTCCTATTCGGCGCCTTCATTTCTCTGTTTGACGCCCGGGCCCAGAGTCGACGAGGGGCCGATCTGCCTTTCGATCGCGATGTACATCCTCCCGCTCCTGTGCGGTCATATGTGCCGCTCGAGTATGGGCTGCTGGGAAGCCGATGAAGCTGGCATGTTCTCGTACGTTGGGCATTCTTCCATGAACAATTTGCATAGGGAAAGGAGAGGAGTCGCGTGCTATGTCTGGTACCCCACAAACTCCGGTTTTTAGGGCGAGTCTACAATCATGTCAATTTCTATTGATTTCTGACGTGAACGATTCCCAGAATATTTCGATAGCGTATTCACCCGGCTTTTCTTAGATGAACTCTCCAACAAGACCCTTGCCTATCTACACCGATCTCGCTCTGTAATCGCTTCTCAATTGTGCCCGCACCCCTCCCTACACCTGTGGCACGAGACGAACAGCTCGTTTGAGACTATCCCTGCTACTCCGATTTCTTCCTCGCGATCCACAGATCCACGTACACGATGAAGCCTCCACCCGATTATGATGTGCTCGACGACGGTGGGAGTTGGGTGAAGGCTACGGGGACGAGTAGTACATACGAGGTTGGGTATTCCCCCCGTACGTTGGGTCTGGGGTCCGCGCTCCAGGGGCGCGTTCCGGGAGAGGATTTTTGCATCACATGGCTTGCGCCCCAAAATTCAGAGTTCGAGGGTGAGGCTGTGCATTGTGCTTGTTCATCATGAGCTTCTGACGATGACTATTTTCAGGCTCTATCGACCGCGTGTTCACCCACCTCTTTACAAGCCAACCTGCCGTCTTTCCTGGCATTTTGAACAACTCCTCCCGAGCTCTCTTAGGGTGTGAAATCTCCGCCCCCGAATTCATTATCGTCCCTTGTGTGGGCTCGTGCAACGAAAATCTGACTGCAAATCTTGCGATGTCGGGCTACACAGAGGCCATGCGTCTCGCGATTGTTGCCGAGGTATGGGGCACATTGGGGCTGGGATTGGGTGGGTTGTAGGAGTCGGGATGGTCTCATACGTTTGGACTGGATCCCCGATCCATACATGCTCTGGGATGGGATTTTGCGTGACGTGACTAACTTTAGGGGTCCTTGGGTGAGTTTGTGCATCGTGCTCGTGTGTTTCAGCTTCTGACGAAGACCATTGTCAGGCCCATCGATTCCATGTTTGTCTATGCTTTCTTTTCTCAAACCAACAAGTCCTATTTCCTGTCACTTTAAACAACCGGCTAGCCCATCGTCGTAAAGCAGATAACGCACTCCCTCATTCCCCGCTCCAATTAGCGCATGAAGCCCCCGGCCCCGAACTCATCGCCGCCCTTAATATACATGTAGCTCAAATATGCTCGCAAAGTTCGCAACGTCGGAGTTGCCCACCGGAACTGCAGATGCATGTATCTGTTGCGACTGGCTCCGAGGTCTGCGACGGGTTAGGGATGAGAGTGGGTTGGACAAGTTCACATGGTATAGCTGGCGCCTCAAAGGTTCAGGTTTTGAGGGTGAGTCTGTATCATGTCCATCCCTTATCATCTTCTGACAAGCGTTTTCAGGCTCTACTGATCGCGTATTCGTCCGGGGTAGAGGAGAAACTATGATGGTCTCGTAGGGTCCACGATTGACTTCGCGTGCCAACGGCTGGGCTTCAGTCGCGCAAGCTGCAAGGGTAAGCGTGACCCGTCTTTGTTTGTTATCGACTTCTGACGAGAACGATTTCAGGATGCATGACATGGATCGCGCATGGCATTCGCTGGCTTTTCTCTGATGAAATACTCAGCCTGTGATTTCAAAAACACTTGCCCACCGTTTCGCTGGACTACGCCCACGTTCTCCCCGATGCCTACGACACCTATGATACAAGACAAACAACACATTTGAGACCAACCCCTTGTATCACTGCACCCCACTCCCAATTTTTTCGCCTTCCGTGACAACGGTCGGGTCCCACACTCGCGCTCTCATGCTCGAAGCCTCTACTTCCAGTTCGACCCCTGGGAAAACATGACCGACGACATGATGGAAACGAGTCTCGATTGGGGCAGGCGCGTCGTACGAGGCTGGGTGTTCTCATACGTTGTATCTCGGGTCCATGCTTGAGCGCAAAGATTCGTGTGGGATGGCTGACTTCAAGAGTTGTTGGGGTGAGCCTGTGATCTGTATTTACTCGTCATCAACTTCTAATGAGAGCCATTTTCAGGCTCTATCAATCGCGTTTTGGCTCACCTTGTTTCGAACGAAGTGGGTTTGAGGCATCTGTCATCCTCAGCCGACCGCCCGACGACCCGTGCCGCTCGCACGATAACCAGCTCCTTTGTCCCCAGCATGAAGTTCCCGACCCACTGTCTCTTGCTGGCCCATTCACATGCAGCTTGGGCTCGCGGAGGGTCTCCGTCATCTCGTCGCAACTCCCCGCCTCTGCCCTCAAGATATGCGAGGCGAGAGTCAGATTTATGAGGACCTGATCATGAGTTCACGCGCTGTAATCCTATCCGTCCGGCTGCACCTGAATGCATCCTGCTCCCACCAATGCAAGCTGTACATACCCACGCACAAGGACGAGACCTACACGACGAGGTATGGGAGTGATCAGGGGCACAGGGCTAGCTCTCCTTCAGGGTGTGTTGTTTTTCTGCTCTCCTCGTACCCAACCTTTATCCAACCTTCGACTATCTCAGGAATTGTCGTCCCTCAAAGACTGAGTATACCCTTCGTGATCCTAATGGCACTGGTCGAAGCGCGCCTTCCCCCCCATCCTCTGCAGCGGGGGTTTCATGTCCACGTTCTCCTGCGTGAAGCCTTCGCCTTCGCCTCTTGGCGTTCCCCGCACATACACGGATATCGCTTCTACGAGACGGGTGGGGCGACCCAGGCGAGATCGTCGTAGAGGTGTCGGAGATGGTGAGCGTTTTTGTGGGCGAGATGAGGAGACCAGATGTCGGGTAGGTGTGGGTAGAGGATAATTTTCGTGGTTAGTCGCATCTATATAACTCATTAAAGATAACGTGCATAGCTGACATATTCTTTTCAGAAGGGCATCAACATTCGTAGCGTGGAATCGCATAATGTCATGTAATACCTCCATATGATTCGATGTAATTCTCACGAGAGTTTTTCTTTTCTCTCTCCGTGCTCGCATACGGTCGTGTACATGAGATGCCAAAATTTCCACTTTCTTGAGACCCTTTTTGTGCAATAATCCTTCAACTAATTGAATTTGCTATACTAGGGACTCCTCGCATGACTAGTTGGGTGCTTCGAGGCGTTACAATGCCAATGCCTTCTCACCACTCTTGATTCTTACCACCATGCCGGGGCTGAGAGTCGAAGGGAAGGCATCCAGATCCAAATGAAGAACACCGAATTCCAAAGGGACAGCAGCAACCAATTCGCAAGGGGTGGGCCAAAATCCCTGCACCTGCAGCACCACCTCCATGCCAGACTTTGGGAGAAAACGAGATGACCCGCTGCGAACCCGTCACCGATGGGGAACGTTGCAAAGCGCATGCAAAACAGTATCGAGTCATGTATACCAAATACAAGGAAGTGTCCAAGACTCTGGACCAGGTCAAACAGAACAAGATCATCCCCACTAAGGAGCAAATCGAGTTTTTCCCAAAGCACCGGGCAGCTGAAACATTAGTTGGCTGCGTAAATATGTAGAGTCTATCCACATAGCGCGGACGGGGCATGGCACCCATGCAAAGAGGTTCTTTCTGAAAGGTACGCCCTGATATACACTTGAACTTGTTTTTGGAGGTTGAATATCAGAGGGCCAGTGGATGACGGACACAAGCCACGTTTGAAATTACTAACGAAGGAGATGGCGAAAGCAGCTGAAGCCCTGGACTTCCTCTACCGGATGTTATTGGATATATACTTTGCGGACAGCGGCGCAGATGTGCCCGAGTGGATGAAGATTTCGTCTGACCCGAAGGATAAGCCAGATGACGTCGACGACCTCTTTTTTGTCGACCGCCATGGCACCTAGCGGTGAACCTTTAAGTGTAGCTCTCGGAACATAGTAGGCTTAGATACTTAGAGAAACATCATTTTCAGGGGCCCGTCGCACAAACTTTACACAGATGACGGAGCAGGAAGGCACCAAAAATGTGACACATATTGTTTCCTCAAATACTTCCTGAACTCAGCCCCAATGTGCACATAAAAATCTTTATAATGCTACTCCATCGTTGCGCATCTGCTAGATACGGTTGTTTGACATTCGCAATCGGGTCATATGATTGATACCTGGTATCTTTATCATTATGACACCCAAGACAGACCCACCTACCAGAATGTAACAACATATCAATCTCAAGGCCCGTCACGGAAAGGTAAACTCTATACAGATGACGGAGCTAGAAGGTAATAAAATCCCATCCCTTCCGATGTGTCAATGATTGGCACTCCCATTATGATTCAAGCACCGGCGGCAAGAACAGAAGAAATCATTATTGAGGGGTACACTAAGTACACATACAGCCGGAATTTCTACCAGGCCAGACCACACTTCGCGAAAGCACAGGCCAGGTGCATACATATGCGACCGACTCCTCCGCCTAAGCACCAGCAATTCACTTTTTCATGATCATCTAAATCCAAATGGCAACGTCAACGTTTATAGGCCCCGCTGTTCACCCATCTGCATGCCTTCACACCATCCAAGGCACCACATAGCATGAGCAGCGCATACCAGCGCGTACCCACCCCTCGAAGTTCCAGATAATCCGGATCCCATACCACTGAGACCCCGCCCCTGCCCAGGCAGAACCCTCCAAAACCACCAATATCACTCAAACTCAGTCCCCACCCACCCACTCCAACAGCGCTCACCCCGCACCCTTCACCAAACTCGCCGCAAACTGCTCCATCCCAATAATCCTAAACATCCCATCCCTAGCCCACTCACTTCCCCCAAACTCCCACCTCCACGCCGGACTCAACCCATCCTCCCACACATACAGCTCCACCCTCCACCCCCTCCTCAACGCCGGCCTCACCCGGCCCAAAAACCCATTCTCGCTAAACTGCCCTACGTTCCCATCTGCGGTCGCGAGCATGATCGTCGACCCGCGCGGGACGGCGTCCGTCGCTGCGAGGGCTAGGTGCAGTTTTACTTATAGGAGCTCGTCGGCGCCCTGTTCGCGGTATTTTACTTGTGTTGGGGTTGTGTTTGTGTTTGTGGTGAGGGGGGTGGAAAGAGGCGGAGGCGGAGGTGGAGGAGGCAGAGGTGGATCGTACCGCCCGATAGCGCGCGCTTGTGCCCCATCTTCTTCGCGGCACGGTCCATGTCGTCGCCTGTCGGGTCTAACATCAGTGTTTCGAAGAGGGCACGGAAGGGAAAGACGCACCGAGATCCGGAACGCGGATATACACGCGGACCTCGTACCCGAGCCGCTCGAGCGTGTCCATGAGCTGGTACAGCGGCGACGAAGTCACAACCACACGACCTGCACACACCACACATAATCAGCATCTCATCTCGAAACGGGAAAGAACAAAACTCACGCGAAACCGGTCGCCCCCGCTCTAAAATCAGTGCAAGCGCCGTAGGCGAGAGATGCTTGCCCTACCCTTCGCCTTCGACTTGCTCTCCTTTTCGTTCTCGTTCTCGTTCTCCTTATTCTCCGTCACATCCACCCACTCCCTCTCCCCCTCCCCTCCCTCCTTCCCGATGCTCCCACTCGTGCCCCTCCCCCCTCCACCTCAACAACCCTCCTCCCCCTTCCTCCTCCCCCGACCGCGCGCGCTTCGCGTTTAAACTGCTCAAGGGGGTATGCATCGGTGTTGAGCGGGCACCAGAAAGCGCCGTGGCGAAAGAGGGAAGGGGGATCGGCGTGCTGTGCGGGTGCGTGTTGGTATTAGTCGGTGTTGATGTGGCCGTAGCCGTAGATGTAGATGTGTTTGGAATAGAAGTAGAAATAGACGTAGACGTAGATGGAGGAGACGGGAATGGTGATGGCGATGGCGATGGGGAGGAAGAAAGTAAGGCAGACGAAATGGGTGTAGATGTCGATGCCGATGTCGATTGAGATATAGAGTGAGAGTGGGAGTGCGAATGGGAGTGCGAATGCGAATGCGCAGGCGTAGTGGTAGTAACAGCGCCCGCGGGCCTGGAGCGCGTGAGTATCCTCGGGACGCTCTCCTTCTCCACCCTATCCTCTTCATCGTCCCCAGAAGCACGATTAACAGCAAGTCCTCTAGATTTGGATTTATCTTTCGCTTTCGCTTTGGCGCCAGTGTTAAGAGTGAGGGTGTTTAAAGTTCCAAGCGCCGCGGCGGGGTGCTTCTTAAGATATGTTAGGAGGCCGAATAGGACGTTCGAGCTGTGCGGGGTGGGCGTCAGTCTCGATGAATGTGTTATGTGTGAGAGACAGAGGTCAATAGTTATGGAAAGTGTGGAGGAAAACAGCGAAAATAAGAAGAGGAGGGGGAAGCTGAGTGCACAAAGAAAGGAAAAGAAAGAAAAGAAAAGAAAAGGCGGGAGAGAACGGCGGTCTCTTCTGTATCCACCAAGAACCACGGGCCGGAGCTAGAGACGAAAAGAAAACGAAGAAAGTAATACATAACACATAAACGCGTCCAGAGGAAACGGGCAACGAGGTTCGAACGAAGAAACCCAACTCACCGATCCACAGACACATGAACGACCGGCTCCTCCCCGTGCCCCTCCCCAGCCCCAGCCCCAGCCCCCGAATTTCTCCCCCTCGGATCGACCCAATCCTCGCCATCCTCCTCTTGCTTGGTGCGGGTGCGTTTGCGCCGCGCCGCGGTGCCGGGGTAGTCGCTGCTGGAGAGCACGTTGTGGTTGTGGTTATGGTTATGGTTATGGTTACGGGTATGTGAGGTGGGCGTGGGTGGGATGAATCCCGTCATGTGGTTCGGTGGGGAGGCCAGGGAGGGCGCGGGGTGTCATCGATGTTGATTTAGAGCCGTACTTCCAGCTTATATTATCCTGGGGCTGGGGCTCGTGCTCGCCGTCGCCCTTGTCTTCGTCGTCGTCTTCGTGGTGAATAGCTGGCAGTGATGCCTCCCGTTGTCGTTCGTCGCGAAGAGATAAAGAATTCAGAGGAAGCTTGGGTTTTCGGCGACGGCACTTCCTGGCGCTGATGTCGGTGTGGCGACTGAGAGGGCGATGGGCGATCTAAGAATCCACTTGGTGTGTTAGGGTTTTCGTTCGTTGATAGAAGAAAGTGGAAGAAGAGGAAAAGAAACGAAAATAAAGAAAGGAGAAGGAAAGGGGAAAGGGATAGATGTGGGGGAGGGAAAGCGTCCGGGGGAGAGGAATTGAACAATAGGCAGGTCAGGGATCAGATGAGACGGGAGACGAATGAGGAGGGGAATGTGTGAAAGGGAGGGAAGGGGACGTAAGTGCGCAGGAGGGAATGAAATGGAACGGCGAAGACGAGTAGGGGAGCAGAAAAGGGGGGTGCGAAGTGGGAAGAAAAGGGAAGAGTGGAAGTGAAGGAGAGAGGAGCGAGTTGGCAATGGGAAGAACGAAAGGGGAGGGTAGCAAGTGAAGGGAGAAGAGGAGGGACAGAGAAGAGAGGGCCGAGCTGGGATCAAAAGAGGGACGCAAAATTCATGGCAAGGCCGTAACAACGAAGGGAAAAGAAAAAAGACAAGCAAAGACAAGAGACGTACCGACAACAGGCCTCCACGCCGACTTAGTCGCGTGCTGCGCCCTCTCCGCCGCAATAAACGACGGCGCCCGGTCCAAATACCCCAGTGATGATCGCTCTTCCCCTGCGTCTCCATCCCCTTCTTCATCAAAATCAGACTCGAAAACATGCGGGAGCTCCGGTGCGTGATGCCTTCGTGGTGCGACCGGGGAACGGAAAGACGGCAAGGACGCAAGTGACGCCTGTGTCCGTACAGTAAGCGTATAATCATCCACGACGGAGGAGGATGAGTGTTCCGGAGAGGCAGTCTCGAGAATGACGGAGAGCGCGGTGTCCGTATCCGTATCGAGAACGGACCATCATACGACACATCCGAGGTACAGCGCGATCGATCGGCGCGTGTATCCACACCATCGATCGTCTGCCCTCCGTGCTCGTGCTCATATCCCTGCTATCCTCTGTCTGAATCCCGCTCCCAGTGTGGCTTGTACTGGGCAAGGACACGGCGTACTGCGGCACGGGGATGACTCGACGCCGATAAGAGGTGTCCTCCGGAAGAACACTGCGGAAGGTCGAGGGATGAGCGGGCCCAGATTGATTGTGAGGGGTCTAAGTACGTCGGGTGAGAGGGATAGTAGTACTAGCTATAATATGATGCACGGGTCAGGCGCATAAGCAGGACCATGAGCTCGGGTGCGGACTCTGCGTCGATATGTATACAAGTACGTCATTGAGGGTGAGGGCGAAGACGGGGCGTGTCATAGATGGTCGTTGATGAGACGAGTCGGCAGTTCAAGTCGTGCCAGTTCCGATCAAAGTTGACATCAGTCTTTTGCAGACCTCATCCTGTACGTGACTTTATCTTCCTTTACCCAACCTTTACCTCTCCACCGCCACTGGCCAGAACCCACATATACCCATGCATATGGCCAGTATACAACACACAGCACTCAAGCGAAATTTATACTGTACAACATACCAACAACCTACACCGTGACAGCCCCCACTTTCTCGGTTCTGAATACAAATCCAATTCAACTAATCACCGTAACGCCATTTAATCCTCCATCTCTAAATGCGCTAATTCATATATCCTTAGATTGTCACGCTCGTTGTGCACAGGCTCTCACAGACGACGACATTCTCACAAGTCAGGTTCATTGGATACTCCATACCCAAACCCTGCAACGTTCTGACTGCTTGGGGAAGCGAGGAGGACTGTCCCGGTCCCAATACATTTCCGCTCGTGGAATCGAAAAAGGCTGGTCGACGCCGCCATAAGTACTAGTAAGTATGCACTATGGACTGAAGCGAACTAATCACTGCCTGCAAATACACCCTATTGTGAGTTTGTGAGTTATAATTTGTACATACCGGTGACTTACGAACTGCACTATGCTCAGCCTGCAAGTACTTACTATTGCTGTTTTGGCACCCGTATCCACCTCTCCAACAGCAATGTAGCGATGACCAAATACTAGTTATGTCCTAAATAAGTTAAACCGCGTTCGAACGCAGACACCAAGTGCGGCCAGAACCATACAACTTGTCAGGTATTATCTGCCACTTATGGCTATCTCATTTGCGCTGCTTTCGGCCCCCCCTACTCGATTCCACTCCACTGGACTAACCCCCACCTGGCCCAACAACGCTATCGAATTCATTCGACTTGCCTCCTCTCCGCCCCCAGTGCTTCACACACACTTATTGCCTCCCTCACCCATACTCCCAATGCCTTCATTCCGCACCATCCTTGCTTTTATTGTCGCCGCCTTCGCGATCGCATCCTCTGCTGCGCCTGTCGCACCGAACCCTGCCGACGTCACCACGTTGAACAACAACAAGCGTTTGGTTATTGATGTCGGTACTTCTTTCCCCCTTGCTTTCTTCAAGGACTCTTTCTGAGACCAGATACATCTAGATTCCGACATCAAGGTAGATCTAGGTACCAGCGGCTTGAACATGGAAATCAGGGGCGCCTCCAAGCGCAACCTTTCCCCCGACCAGATTACTGCCCTCATCGCCAAAGGCCTATCCACGGACCAGATTGCTGCCCTCATCGCCAAAGGTCTATCCCTGGACCAGATTATTGCCCTCGCCCCTGGAGTGACCGGGAAGACATCTAAGCATGACGAGATTGCCAACCTCTCCCTCGGAGCTGAGTTGGATAGGCTCTCCGCGGAGCCCTTCGACGCTGAGCTGGGTAGGTGTTTTCCCCTTGCTTTCTTCAAGGACTCTTTCTGAGGGCAGATACACCCAGCGGGCCTCCTCGACGGCGTTGGCCCCTCCAAGCGTGACTTTTCCCCAGAGCAGATCGCTGCTTTCGTCGCCGGGGGCCTGTCCCCCGAGCAGATTGCTACCCTCACCGGTGTGACCAGGAGCGCTTAGAGCTCGTCATGGAAGCAACATGAATCGAGTTTCTATTGCTAGGGTGTGGCTGGTGTCATGATTGATTAACTTACTACTACTTACTCGCCATGGTCGAGTCTTGTCTGCACGTTTGTAGTCCTTGTCACATACTTAACATCCTCTCCTTTGTTTTACTATACCAAGTGTATTGATGTCCTCATACACTGGCATACCCCTGTGAAGTTAATGCTTGACTATACATACACAGTTCTCGTTTCTTCCATGCTCGACTCAGTTCGTGAGTAGTACAATATCTGCGGGTTTGGGTAGGTTACATTGTCCCAGATGTATTATGCATTATACACAACTTAGCCGAGACTTGTACATGCCCAACCCACGAGTGAGTCTCCACGTCACATTCTTTTTAAAGTTGATGATCTTCAGTTGCCCATTGCACTCAACACAATCACAAGCCTAAAAAAATTGCTTCAGTTTCAGGGAGCCCATGTATACCAAATGTATGTGACACTAGATATCGTTGCCATGCTGAGAGCGGATTGCTGATGGATCAATTGAAGAACCCCGAACATGAAGAGCCTATAAAAGAAACGGAGGATATCAGCGTGGACAGGCTTTGACGGCAGTGACTGGTATCTCTTGAGTTCGGACAGAGAACAACGGAAAATTCTGTTATTGGGAAGCATAAGGAGCATGAATTGTACATGCCGACGAAGCACGCTCAAGTGTTGGAATTCCAGTTGCCGACTACGAGCGCTCACGAATGCCAGTTGCCACGCAGCCACCATTCTTGTGGCTCATGCTACCTCATTTCGGTTTCCTCAGGTTTTCTGACCATGATAGTTTAATCAGGTTCTCGTTGTCTCCGAATCATCTATACAGATAGTCTAAAATTATGTATTTACTCATCCGTTTGCCTCGCCCCCAATCCCATCTCTTGCCCGAGACAAACTAACCTCGATGCCGTAGAGATTGTGTCGTTTGTTTTAACATCAAGGGTGACGGTGCAACGATGGTGAGAAACGAAAAACGAGTCGGAGTCGGCTTGAACCAAACCTGGACCATGTTGGTGACGTCACAAATGCAATCTTGGACCTGACTCGCCATGTCGGCCCAACCCAAACTGCCTCTGTCCGCGCTACCCCTTCCTCCTCCATCACAGCCCTTAATCCACCGGGTCACCCCCGAGCCACACACGCCCTCCGTCTCAGCCTTTGTAAGTATTATATGTATAGCAAAGAGAAACGTTCAGCGCAATCTGAGCCCCGAAGGAAAAGAACTCCACCCTATGTATTCCTGTTGCGCATGAGAGGCTACAGTGATGGTGTTACTCTAGCTGCTACATAAGTAGCCTTCCGCTATTGGAATGGCATTCAATATTCAACGCCGAACGTTCAACCAACCGTAACGTAGCGTAACATGGAGGTCAAGGTAGATCCGAACCCCGAAACCGAGTCTGTGCACGTGCGTGCAAGCCTCCTGTCAGAATTGGCGCCCGGTGTAGATCTAGACTGAGGACTCATCTTCACTCGGGCTATCATTTTGCGTAAATTCTTGAAACTGTTTAAATCAACTGCAACTACCAGAAACATGCCTCCAGCAGACAATGACCCTATCGCACCTACCCCTGATGGGAAAAAACCATATCTTGGTGAGTGCTTCCTCGATCAAGTCAAAGGTCCCAAGTCTACAAAGAGCGCTCCCGCTATCCAATCGATGGAGATCCAGACTGGTAAGCGTCAAGACTGTTTCATATTGTCATTAAATAACGCTCAATTCGCCTTTTCCAGCATCCAGTGCAGCCGATGAAAGCCATCGTTGTCTAAGCGCCTCCTCACTCCATTCAAAGGTTCTAAGTTCATTGGGAGTAGCTCCGCCCCGAGCACTCCTGCTGCTCAATCAGTGGAGAATTTGGCCGGTAAGCGTACTTTAATGCAGTTTTATGTATCATAGAGACTCAACTGGCTTCCCCAGCACCCAGTGCATCTATTGCTCAGCTCGCGGGTAGTGGTCTCGGTAAGCCTCCACAGTCTTTGCTCATCATCGCTCGCCGACAGGCTCCAGGTCTTGTCGCAGCTCCTGTGGTTCCCGGGGCCTCTGCAAGTGCTCAACACGTGACCGGTGCGCATGCCTCATTCTTCTCCTTTGCTTGTCACGTCAAGCACTCATATTCTATCCAGCCGCGGATATCACGTCAGCGATGGGCGTCGATCAAGGCAGTCCCGCGACCCTAGCTGGTATGTTTACCCCACAATCCCCCGATTGCCGAGCGCCTACGCTTACACAGCTGCGGGTCCTACGTCGGCAATGAGCATAGATCAACACGGCTCCGTGACCCCAGCCGGTACGTATGCACCACTCAAGAGCAAGAGCAAGCGCAAGGCACCCGCGCCCGCACCTGCACCCGCATCCGTCGTGCCTGTCCCTCGGCCTGGGCCTGCGATCAAACACGCGCGGTCGGTGCCGGATCTGCGTGGCCCTTCCGTCGGAGAAGGAGGAGGGGGAGGGGAAGAGGGGGACATACTCGACGCGCAGACGAGGAGGCTGGTGGCGCTGGCTCGGTACTTGGGGGAGGTGGAGCCGGGGGAGAGGGGCATGTTGGGGGATGTGGAGAACAAGATGGTTGTTGGGGCGAGGGCGAGGAGGGGGTCGGGCGTTGGGGGAAGGAAAGAAGGGGGGGAGCAAGAAGGAGGGACAGAGACGGCGGGGGAAGAGGAGGATGGGGAGGATTGGATCGATCCGAGGGGCAGGAAGGAGGGGGCCGGTGGGGAGGAGGAGCCGATCGTTCATGTTTTTGTGGATCAGTGAGTTGGGGGTTTATATGTTATTCTTCACTTTCACTTTCCTCGCTTTCGTTCGCGGTTCTTTCCGTATATTCTTCTTGGAGAAGAGACCGCCGGTCTCTTCCTTCTCTTTCTTTTCTTTTCTTTCTTTTCTTTTCTTTTCTTTTCTTTTCTTTTCTTTTCTTTTCTTTTCTTTTCTTTTCTTTTCTTTTCTTTTCTTTTCTTTTTTCTTTTCTTTTCTTTTCTTTTCTTTTCTTTTCTTTTCTTTTCTTTTCTTTTCTTTTCTTTTCTTTTCTTTTCTTTCTTTTCTTTTCTTTTCTTTTCTTTTCTTTTCTTTTCTTTTCTTTTCTTTTCTTTCTTTTCTTTTCTTTTCTTTTCTTTTCTTTTCTTTTCTTTTCTTTTCTTTTCTTTCTTTTCTTTTCTTTTCTTTTCTTTTCTTTCTTTTCTTTTCTTTTCTTTGTGCTCTCGTCTTCTCCCCCTTTCTTGTTTTCGCTGTTTTCCTCCACACTTTCCATAACTACCGACCTCTGTCTCTCACACATTACACATTCATCGAGACTGACCCCCCTCCCCCGCACAGCTCGAACATCCTATTTGGCCTCCTAACATACCTCAAAAAGCACCCCGCCGCGGCGGTTGGCACTTTAAACACTCTCACTCTTAATACTGGCGCCGATTCGAGCAAAGCCAAAACGAAAACTAAATTCAGAGGACTTGCTGTTAATCGTGGTTCTGGGGACAATGAGGAGGATAGGGTGGAGGAGAGCGTCCCGAGGATACTCACCCGCTCTCGGCCCGCGGGCGTTGTTACCACCACTACGCCGGCATATTCGCATTCGCATTCGCACTCTCATTCTGCATCTCAATCGACATCGACACCTACTTCTATTTCTACTTCATATACATCTACGGCTACAGCCACATCAACACCGACTAATACCACTATCAATACGCACCCGCGCAGCACGCCGATCCCCCTTCCCTCCTTACCCACGGCGCTCTCTGATGCCCGCTCAACGCCGATGTTTACCCCATTGAGCGGGGACGGGGATATTGATGACCAACATCAAAAGGAACGCGAAGAGGTGGTGACGGAGAATAAGGAGAATGAGAATGAGAAGGAGGGTAAGCCGAAGGGGAAGGGGAGGGCAAAGCACCTCTCGCATACGGCGCTGGCGTTGATTTTAGAGCGGGGGCGACCGGTTTCGCGTGCGTTTTGTTCTTTCCGGTTTCGAGATGAGGTGCTGATCATGTGTGGTGTGTACAGGTCGTGTGGTTGTGACTTCGTCGCCGCTGTACCAGCCCATGGACACGCTCAAGCGGCTCGGGTACGAGGTCCGCGTGTACATCCGCGTTCCGGATCTCGGTGCGTCTTTCCCTTCCATGCCGTCTTCGAAATACTGATGTTAGACCCGACAGGCGACGGCATGGACCGCGCCGCGAAAAAGAAGATGGGACGCAAGCGCGCGTTGTCGGGCGGTACGACGAGCGGGGGCGGGAGCCCCGGCACGTCTCCACGCACGCCATCTACCCTTGCCTCCTCCGCCCCCGCCTCCTTCCACCCCCTCAACGCCCCCACCACCCCAGCGCGAGTAAAATACCGCGAACAGGGCGTCGACGAGCTCCTCCAACTAAAGCTGCACCAAGCCCTCGCAGCGACGGACGCCGTCCCGCGCGGGTCAACGATCGTGCTCGCGACCGGGGACGGGAACGTGGGGCAGTTTAGCGAGGATGGGTTTCTGGGGCCGGTGAGGACGGCGTTAAGGAAGGGGTGGAGGGTGGAGTTGTATTCGTGGGAGGATGGGTTGAGTCGGGCGTGGAGAAGGGAGTTTGGTGGGAGTGAGTGGGAAGGGATGTTTAGGATTATTGGGATGGAGCAGTTTGCGGCGAGTTTGGTGAAGGGTGCGGGGTGAGCGCTGTTGGAGTGGGTGGGTGGGGACTGCTTTTGAGAGATATTGGTGGTTTTGGAAGGTGAGGCCTGTCTCGACGGTATGTGATTATCTGGAACTTCGAGGGGTGTGTACGCGCTGCTCGTGATATATGGTGCTTTGGATGGCGCGAGGGCACGCAGACGGGCAAGGGTGGGGCCTATAGACGTTGACGTTGATATTTGGATTTCGCCAGTCTGTCGGGCGCAGGGACCCAGATGATCATGAGAAGGAGGGTTGCTGGTACCTAGGCGGTGGAGTCGTATGCACCTGGCCTGTGCTTTCGCGAAGTGTGGTCAGGCCTGGTAGAATTCCGGCTGTGTGTGTACTTAGTGTACCCTTGAGTAATGATTTCTTCTGCTCTTGCGTGCTTGAATCATAACAGGAGTGCCGGTCATTGACACGTCGGAGAGGACGGGATCCTTTTTTACCTTCCTGCCTCGTCATCTGTATAGGGTTTACCGTTCTGCGACGGGCCTTGAGATTGATATGTTGTTTCATTCTGATTCTTCGAGGAATGCTTCTGTGAATGCGTCAGGCTATTGCCTAAGAGCCCCAAAGATATGTGCCTTGCTTTCCATTCCGATTCAAACAATACAGCCGGGTTTCTTTGCTCTTCTGGTCGGTATGGGCAATGGAGAAGGGGGAGGGAGGGGCGCTTGGCGGCCAACGATATCCGTATCGATGATGCCGGACAAGGAGAGGTCGTCGGCGGTCGGCCGACGATGACAGAAGCCTCAAACCCACTTCATTCGAAACAAGGTGAGCCAAACGCGATTAATAGAGCCTGAGAATGGCTCCTGTCAGAAGCTGATGGCGAATGGATATAGATCACAGGCTCACCTACATAAAGAATTCTTGAAGTCAGTCATCCCACACGAATATTTGCGCTTCAAGCGCGGACCCCGGATGCAATGCATGAGAACACCAAACCTCGTACAACGCACCTGCCCCAATCGAGACTCGTTGCCATCGTATCGTTGATCATGGTCTCGCCGAGGTCGAACTGGAAGTGGAAGCTTCGAGCATAAGAGCGCGAATGTGGGATCCGACCGTTGTCACGGAAGGCAAAAAAGCTGGGAGCGGGGTACAGTTGATACGAGGGGTTAGTCTCAAATGTGTTATTTGTCTTGTATCATAAGTGTCGTAGGTATCGGAGAGAACGTGGGCGTAGTCCAGCGAAACGATGGGAAAGGGTTTTTAAAATCGCAGGCTGAGTATTTCATCAGAGAAAAGCCAGCGAATGCCAAAGCGCGATCCATATCATGCATCCTGAAATCGTTCTCGTCAGAAGTCGATAACAAACAAAAAGGGGTCACGCTTACTCTTGCAGCTTGAGCGATTGAAGCCCAGGCGCTGGCGCGCGAAGTTAATCGTGGACCCTACGAGACCATCATAGTTTCTCCTCTACCCCGGTCGAATACGCGATCAGTAGAGTCTGAAAATGCTTGTCAGAGGATGATAAGGGATGAACATGATACAGACTCACCCTCAAAGCCTGAACCTTACGTCACGCAAAATCCCCTCCCAGGGTACGCATGGATCGGGGACCCAGTCCAAATATATGAGACCATCCCGCCTCCTACAACCCACCCAACCCCAGCCCCAATGTGCCCCAGACCTTGGCAACACTTGCGACACGCATGGCCTATGTAGCCCGACATCGCAAGATTTGCAGTCAGATTTTCGTTGCATGAGCCCGCACAACACAATGGACGATAATGAGTTCGGGGGCGGGGATTTCATTCCCTAAGGGAGCTCTGGAGGAGTCGCCCAAAATGACAGGAAAGAGGGCAGGTTGGTTTGGAAAGGGTGGGGAACAAGCGATCGATAGAGCCAGAAAATTGTCTTCGTCAGAAGCTGATGATGAACGAGCACGATGCACAGCCTCACTCTCAAACCCTGAATTGTGGAGCGCAAGCCATGTCATGCAAAAATCCTCTCCCGGAACGCGCCCCTGGAGCGCGGACCCCAGGCCCAACGTACGGGGGGAAACACCCAACCTCGTATGTACTACTCGCCGCCATAGCCCGTACCCCACTCCCAGCACCCAAGTCGTCGGCCCCGTCATAATCGGGTGGAGGCTTCATCGTGTACGTGTATTTGTGGATGGCGAGGAAGAAATCGGAGTGGCAGGTATGGTCTCAAATGAGCTGTTCGTCTCGTGCCACAGGTGTAGGGAGGGTGTGGGCACAATTGAGAAGCGATTACAAAGCGAGATGGCTGGAGACGGGTAGGGATCTTGTTGGAGAGTTCATCCAAGAAAAGCCGAGCGCATACGCTATCGAAATATTCTGGGAATCGTTCACGTCAGAAATCAAAGAAATTGACATGATTGCAGACTCACCCTGAAAACCGGAGTTCGTGGGGCGCCAGACCTAGCAAGCGACTCCTCTCCCCTCCCCGAATGCACATCGTTCATGGAAGAATGCCCAACGTATGAGAACATCCCAGCTTCACCGGCTTCCCAGCAGCCCATGCTCGAGCGACACGTATGCCCGCACAGGAGCGGAAGGATGTACATCGCGGTCGAAAAGCAGATCAGCCCCCTCGTTGATTCTGGGCCCGGGCGTCAAACAGAGAAATGAAGGCGTCGAATAGGAGTGTGAATTTGGTTTGAGGAGAGATAAACGAAGATGTGATCGATACATCTGAGTCGTTCTCGTCAGAGCCTGGTGACAAGTGGATGAACACGGGCCACAGACTCACCTTCAAAGCCTGATCTTTGGGGCACCAGACATACGACACGAATTCACTCCCAGGGCCCAGAAGGTGCATCCAGCTCTTCTCCTCCTCCGATCTAACCCCCTTCCTAGTGCGAGCGACATGTATGTCCACATGGGAGAGTTGACAAGTTTATATACATCGCGATTGGAAGGACGAAGGTCCCAAAATATAGAGGCTTCGAGTAGGAGGCAGCACTTGAGCGAGAAGTTCGGGCGTCGAGGAGAAAGGGAGGGGGTTATATCGGCTAAGAGGTTCGTCTCGTGGCGCCTGCAAAAGACGAGAGGAAAGGATGTTTGAGGGTGAAAATAACATGGCTAGCGGAAAAGGAACATACCCTTAATGACGGTTACATTGGGTCCAAGAAGCCTCGTCGTAGTTCGTCGGGCGGTGCACCGTATTGCGCGTGGGTTGGTGGTGGTAAGGAGAGCAGCTTTCATTCTCGTGTCCTCCGGCTTCAAACAGGATATGGGTTTATGTGGGTCTCTGTGCTCGTGTTAGTAAAGAGAAGGAGCGTTGAGGGTGGGGACATACGACTCGGAGGCTGGGACCCAGGGATGGAGGATTTGGCTCTGCAGTCGCGGATAAGCGACCGTGGTTCGTGGTGATAGAAACGGCATCGGGACTGGGATCGACGACGGCGTGAGTGATCTGACGCTGGCGGGGAGCAGGTGACTAGTTGGAAACTGCCTGGAAGGTGAAGGTACCGTACGGCCTTTGGAACGGTCAGCCAAATCTCGATACAGGTACGACCCACACGCACCATTCCCCGACAGACGACTTCGATGGGCAGCCAATGTTATTGCCCGATATAGTGATGGCGTTGTCTAGCTCCTAGCCTTCCGCCGCCATCGGCATTTCACGTAGGCAGATTCGAAGTCCGAAAACCCGTGCGTGTGAGCTTCCAGTCAAAATCACTGGCAGTGGCATCTAGTGTGGGCTCATCTTCACTCAAGTTATCATCTTGCGTAAATTCTTGAAACTGTTTAAATCAACTGCAACTACCAGAAATATGCCTCCCGCGGACAATGACCCTATCGCACCTACCCTTGATGGAAAAAAACCATCTCTCGGCAAGCGCTTCCTCGATCGAGTCAAAGGTCCCAAATCCACAAAGAGTAGCTCTGCTTCGAGCACTCCTGCTACCCGATCGATGGAGATTCGAACTGGTAAGCGTCAAAACTGTTTTATGTTGTCGTTAAACAATGCTCAACTGGCCTTCCCCAGCATCCAGTGCAGCCGATGAAAAGCCATCGTTCTCTAAGCGCCTCCTCGCTCCAACCAAAGGTTCCAAGTTCATCAAGAGTAGCTCCGCCTCGAGCATTCCTGCTGCTCAATCAGTGGAGAATTTGGCTAGTAAGCGTACTTCAAGGCAGTTTCGTGTAGCATAGAGACTCAACTGGCTTCCCCAGCACCCGGTGCATCTGCTACTCAGCCCGCGGCTAACGTTCTTAGTAAGCCTCCACACTCTTTGCTCATCATCGCTCGCTGATAGACTCCAGGTCTTGCGACAGCTCCTGCGGTCCCCGGAGCCTCTGCAAGTGCTCAACTCGTGACTGGTGCGCATGCCTTATTCTTCTCCTTTGCTTGTCAAGTCAGGCACTCACAATCTATCCAGCCGCAGGTACCACGTGGGCGATGAACGCCGATCAAGGCAGTCCCGCGACCCAAGCCGGTATGTTTACCCCACCCACCCCCGATTGCCGAGCGCCCACGCTTACATAGCTGCGGGTCCTACGCCAGCGATGAGCATTGATCAACATGGCTCCGTGACCCCAGCCGGTACGTATGCACCACTCATCATCACCTTTACTCACCGAGCGCTAATAGAATATTCGACCGCAGCTCCCACATCGTCTATTAACGTCAATCAACGCAGCTCCCCGGCCGCAGTTCCCAGCCCCGTTGTATCACAGAATGTTCCTGGTAAGTATACATATCTTTCGTCCGTCACTCATTGACTCTCTGTAGCCATGAATCCTGTATCCATGACAAACGTCAATCAATCCGCCCTGCCTGGGCCCAGTGTTCCTCAGGCTCAGAGCAAGTTCAAAGGTAAGCCAGTCTTGTATCACGAGATGCATGTCCTAACTGTCAATCATCCCGCAGAAGGCGTGAACGTGGCCTTGGATGGCTGTTTGACAGTGCTGAAGGTTGCCAAGGAAGCTTCCGATTGGAACCCGTTCCTCAGGGCCACACTTGGCGGTGTCATGGCTGCTATCGATCTGGCAAAGGTGCGCCCGTTTACGTACCTGAGGAATCATGTGGTAACAAAACAATCATATAGACCGTGAGCGGCAACTCGGAAGATATGAAAAGCACAGTGGCCCGTATCCAAGGATTACTGCCGATCCTTGAGGCATCCGCGAAGCGCCTCGAGGGTCGTAAGGATGACTTTGGCAAGGAAAACAATCTCATGACTTTTGCAATGTACATAACACCCCACTTCCCTTTGCCTGTGTTGTATGCTCATCTTACCCTCAGCACAATGCAGGCAGAGTTGGAGAAGATTCAGGAGATGCAGTCACATGGTCTATTCAAGCGTGTGCTTCAGGGGCCGAAGGATGCAACTACTCTTCTGGGTGTTTACAAGAATATCAGTGAATCTCTTGAGCAATTCAAAGTGAGTTTATTGACAATCTCATCATTTTGCCAGACACTAATTAGTAATTGGAGGTCACTTTCTTAGTGGCAATTGAGCATGATACAAGCATCATCCGACATGATACAAGCAGTATCCGACAGGTAATATATTCCATATAAAAAAGAATCATGACAAGTATTAACCTTGAATCAGAGAATTGAGTTGCATAAGTTGCCGACTTCTAGCACGGCAGCACATAGAGCACATATTCAGTTGGACACTGTTGACCGAAGGACTTGTACTCTAGGTACCAGAGTTGATGTCCTTAAGGGTATTCTATCTTGGCTGCAACAGCCAGATGGTGAACCTGTCTACTGGCTTGCTGGCCCAGCAGGTATTGGAAAGACTACTGTTGCTAAGACTATCTGTGAGCTTGTAGATGATAGGTACAATGGTGGAGATCCCAACTGGTCTATGCATCATGGCCTTAGCATGTTAAGGTTGCCCCTAGTGTCCTATTTTTGCTCTCGTCAGCTTGACAGCAGAGAGAGTGGTCTACTTGTATCTACTCTCTGTCGGCGGCTCTGTGATCACTCCTCTTCATATGCAGCTTATTTAGCAGAGGCTCTGGAGAAGGATTCAGAGCTGGCTCATGACACTCTGGATGTTCAATTGATACAGATGCTCATACAGCCCTGGGAAGCTAGTACCTCTGAACGTTTGGGTCTTCCACCTCTTATCATTGTTATTGATGCTCTGGATGAGAATCAAAGTGGCTCTGTGTTTTTAAAGCATCTGCTTTATGCAGTTGGAGCTACAAGGCTGAGGGGATTAAAGTTCTTTGTTACAAGCCGGGAGGATGAACAGATATCCAGGCTTTGTAATACCCTTCCTCAAGGAACAGTTCTTCATCTGCAGAATATTCAAAAACAGACTGTTCAGAATGATATTGGATTGTATTTATTAAAGAGCCTGCCTGATATCCATTCTCAGCTTCTTGAAAAGCTGACAAAACTCTCTGATGGACTTTTCATCTATGCTGCAACTGTGGTCAAAATGGTTACCACAAATGATGTTGCTGTAGATGAACAAGTGGGGCTTCTGCAAAAGATCATTGATCAACTGAGCAACAGTGTACAGTTAGGGGACCTGTACTGTCAAATTGTCAAGGATGCTATCAGCCATCCTGACAAAGATTTTCAAACTCCTCGGCTTCGAGTCCTGCATACTATTCTGTGTGCAATGCACCCTATTTCAGATATGGTTGTGGCCCAGCTTGCAAAGACAACAGTGGAAGTTGTGAAACTGGTTCTCAAGAAACTCCATGCTGTCATGTACAAGTCACAGGATGGAACAATCTATATTTATCATGCCTCCTTTGCAGATTATATTCTCCAAGCTCCCATAGCTGCTGAGACAGTATTTGATCCCCAGTGTGATGTTCACATGCAGCATGCATTCCTTGCAAAGAGGTGCTATGAAATAATGAAAACACAGCTCTGCTTCAATATCTGTGGGCTTGAATCATCCTTTGTGAAGGATGTTGATGTTCAAGACTTACAAAAGTGCATTGAAGACAAGATTGATAACTCATTGAAATATGCAGTTCTCAAGTGGATGGCACATCTAAATTCAACCTCAGACCCAGAAGAGACACTCCAGGAGAAACCACAACAGTTTATTGAAGAACTATTATTATTCTGGATGGAAGTAGTCAATTTTCTAAATGCAAGAAGAGAGGGCATGCAAATGGTTGACATGTTAACTGCATGGATAGATAAAGTGAGTCATTGCAATGAAAGGCTGAGGTAAACACATTACTAATGTAATTTTCTTTGTAGTACACTCCAAATACCTTGGGTGTATGGAAGGAGGCATTGAAATTCTGCCAGTCATTCTTTAGTGGCTTTGCATCAGCATACACTCCCCATTTGTATGTGTCTGCATTAAGCTGTTGGAATTCAAAGTCAGAAATTGCAATAAGTTGGCAGAAAAAGTTTCCTTTCATTCCAAACATCACTGCACCATACCTGTCATCACATGTAATGACTATTCAGATTTCAAGTGTAGTTTGTGACATAGAACTTTCACCAGATGGGAAACAGGTGGTGTCTGGAAGTAATGACAAATCAGTGTGCATCTGGGATACATTGACTGGAGACCTTGTCAAGGAGCTCAATGGGCACACAGGTTCAGTGCAGTCTGTGGGATTCTCTCCGGATGGGAAACAGGTGGTGTCTGGAAGTCGTGACAAATCAGTGTGCATCTGGGATGCATTGACTGGAGACCTTGTCAAGGAGCTCAATGGGCACACAGGTCCAGTGCAGTCTGTGGCATTCTCTCCAGATGGGAAACAGGTGGTGTCAGGAAGTTATGACAAATCAGTGCACATCTGGGATGCATTGACTGGAGACCTGGTCAAGGAGCTCAATGGGCACACAGACTTAGTGTGGTCTGTGGCATTCTCTCCAGATGGGAAACAGGTGGTGTCTGGAAGTGATGACAAATCAGTGTGCATCTGGGACACATTGACTGGAGACCTTGTCAAGGAGCTCAATGGGCACACAGATTCAGTGCATTCTGTGGCATTCTCTCCAGATGGGCAGCAGGTGGTGTCTGGAAGTCGTGATGAATCAGTGTGCATCTGGGATGCCTTGACTGGAGACCTGGTCAAGCAGCTCAATGGGCACACAGGCTCAGTGTGGTCTGTGGCATTCTCTCCAGATGGGAAACAGGTGGTGTCTGGAAGTCGTGACAAATCAGTGCGCATCTGGGATGCATTGACTGGAGACCTTGTCAAGGAGCTCAATGGGCACACAGATTCAGTGCAGTCTGTGGGATTCTCTCCGGATGGGCAACAGGTGGTGTCTGGAAGTCGTGATGAATCAGTGTGCATCTGGGATGCCTTGACTAGAGACCTTGTCAAGGAGTTAAATGGGCACACAGGTCCAGTGCTGTCTGTGGCATTCTCCCCAGATGGGAAACAGGTGGTATCTGGAAGTCGTGACAAATCAGTGTGCATCTGGGATGCATTGACTGGAGACCTGGTCAAGGAGCTCAATGGGCACACAGGTCCAGTGCTGTCTGTGGCATTCTCTCCAGATGGGAACCAGGTGGTATCTGGAAGTCATGACAAATCAGTGCACATCTGGGATGCATTGACTGGAGACCTGGTCAAGGAGCTCAATGGGCACACAGACTTAGTGTGGTCTGTGGCATTCTCTCCAGATGGGAAACAGGTGGTGTCTGGAAGTGATGACAAATCAGTGTGCATCTGGGACACATTGACTGGAGACCTTGTCAAGGAGCTCAATGGGCACACAGATTCAGTGCATTCTGTGGCATTCTCTCCAGATGGGAAACAGGTGGTGTCTGGAAGTCTTGATGAATCAGTGCGCATCTGGGATGTATTGACCGGAGACCTTGTCAAGGAGCTCAATGGGCACACAGATTATGTGCTGTCTGTGGCATTCTCTCCAGATGGGAAGCAAGTGGTGTCTGGAAGTGATTACAAATTAGTGTGCATCTGGGATGTATTGACTGGAGACCTTGTCAAGGAGCTCAATACACACACAAATCCAGTGCAGTCTGTGGCATTCTCTCCAGATGGGAAAAAGGTGGTGTCTGGAAGTCATGACAAATCAGTGTGCATCTGGGATGTATTGACAGGAGACCTTGTCAAAGAGCTCAATGGGCACACAGGTCCAGTGCAGTCTGTGGGATTCTCTCCGGATGGGCAACAGGTGGTGTCTGGAAGTCGTGATGAATCAGTGTGCATCTGGGATGCATTGACTGGAGACCTTGTCAAGGAGCTCAATGGGCACACAGATTGGGTATGGTCTGTGGCATTCTCCCCAGATGGGAAACAGGTGGTTTCTGGAAGTGAAGACAAATCAGTGTGCATCTGGAATGTATTGACTGGAGACCTCGTCAAGGAGCTCAATGGGCACACAGGTCCAGTGCAGTCTGTGGCATTCTCTCCAGATGGGCAACAGGTGGTGTCTGGAAGTCAAGACACATCAGTGTGCATCTGGGATGTATTGACTGGAGACCTTGTCAAAGAGCTCAATGGGCACACAGATTGGGTGCAGTCTGTGGCATTTTCTCCAGATGGGAACCAGGTGGTGTCTGGAGGTGAGGATGAATTGGTGCACATCTGGGATGTATTGACTGGAGACCTTGTCAAGGAGCTCAATGGGCACACAGATTGGGTGCAGTCTGTGGCATTCTCTCTGGATGGGAAACAGGTGGTGTCTGGAAGTCTTGATGAATCAGTGCGCATCTGGGATGTATTGACTGGAGACCTTGTCAAGGAGCTCAATGGGCACACAGATTGGGTGCAGTCTGTGGCATTCTCTCTGGATGGGAAACAGGTGGTGTCTGGAAGTCTTGATGAATCAGTGCGCATCTGGGATGTATTGACTGGAGACCTTGTCAAGGAGCTCAATGGGCACACAGATTGGGTGCAGTCTGTGGCATTCTCTCCAGATGGGAAACAGGTGGTGTCTGGAAGTCTTGATCACTCAGTGCGCATCTGGGATGTATTGACTGGAGACCTTGTTGAGGAGCTCAATGAGCAAACAGATTGGGTGCAGTCTGTGGCATTCTCTCCGGATGGGAATCAGGTGGTGTCTGGAAGTCAAGACAAATCAGTGTGCATCTGGGATGCACTGACTGGAGACCTTATCAAGGAACTCAATGGGCACACAGATTGGGTGAAGTCTGTGGCATTCTCTCCAGATGGGAAACAGGTGGTGTCTGGAAGTCTTGACAAATCAGTGCACATCTGGGATGCATTGACTGGAGACCTTATCAAGGAACTTAAAGAACAATCTTCAGCAGGCAGGAGTGACAAGTCATCAATATTACAGAACATTAAAAGTGCTTCTGATATCCATCTATGGTCTTTCAACCACCATACAGGTTGGATCTCCTCCCAATCTGGAAATTTACTGCTCTGGCTTTCAGATGAGATGCGCTCAGCACTTTATACACCCAACACCAGATTAATTATTTCTTCTCAGCCCACTACCCATGTTGTCTTTGATTCTAGATTCCTTGGAGCCAACTGGGCAAAAATCTTTCTTGTGAATGTTTGAATGCTTCTTTCATATCTTTTGCTTACTTTCTATCATTGTTATGTACTTATCAGGATTCCGTATGTGTCACTATTAGACATTTAATTTCTGTTCAAATGCTTACTGTACATGATATTTATTAGGACTGGTAATTTGTAATCAAATTGGTGTTATGTAGAACAAACTTGTCTTTAGTATGTCTACTTGACAACCCCTTGAGAAATAGTTAATTGAACATCTGGCACACTTTCTAGAGCTATTTTAACCAAGTTAATTGAAATCAACTGCATGATTCAAAACTAGAGCTGCAGTCTAGTGTTGCCATGACTTGAGTCAATGCTTTTCAAGAAATGGGCTGTAGAGGTCAGAGAAAGGGTGCTAATTTCTGCCCACAGGAGACCCCTTATCCACCCATCATATCTAGGTCCTCAAATATTTCCAGAATTTCTGTGGCCCTCCTCCCCCTCTGCAGCCCATTTCTTGCAAAACATTGACTCATGTCAGGGAAACACTACTGCAGTCACATGCATGATCAAATCAAACCCTGTCATAGGCTAATTGGGGTACAAGAACACTTTACATTATTGTTTCAAGAGGGGCAGTCCATACAAAAGTCGCTAATTGGCAATCACCTTCCTCCAGGTATGTGAAGTACCTGAGGGCTAAGCAGCAAGAGTAGTGTTTGGAAGTTGTGTCATTACAACTGAAAAAGGCTGCAACCCAACTTGACTGCAACTGGAAACAACACAACTTGAAGTTGCAGCTGCTGTTCAGTTACAGTTGCAGTTGCTCGAGTTTGAGCAGGTTCTATGTGTTGAGAGATGACATTTGGCATGGACACTGTAGATACTAAATACATACAAATATCCTTACATATCTAGTGTAGCTTCATATATTTATTCTTCACCTTCAATACACATATTGTTTCATCTCTGTGCTGACTGAGTCAAGCTCAGCACTGGTCTCACATGACCACCTCACACTGCATTGCTATGCATGTATCCCCATTCTAGCTGCATTGCTATGCTGGCATTCTCTAGGTGCCTTCGTTGGCAGCCCCATTTTATTTCCACAGTCCTGCACTTGGCACCAATCATGCCCCATTCCCTCATGCTGGAAAGACACACACAACACTATGACTGGTTGTAACTGCTGGGATACATGGTATATGATTTCCCCTTCAAAATAGTCCCTGGAAGGTCAAAAACAATCAAGAACTGACAGAGTTATGGTCAAAATAGTGCACCAAGCACCCTTCTTGTTATGACAACCATATTAAAGTCATTTCAGGGTGGAGTAAGGCTGTGAGAATTCTGGAAATATTTGAGGACTTAGATTGGTACAGGAGGCAACTGGTTGTCTGCAGGTGCAAAGGCTCTGGCTAGTCAATCAAATGCTATTGCATTGACTTGAATTGGACTGTGACTTGACTTCAAATTTCAAGTCAATGCAATAGCATCTGATGGGCTGGTCAGATCTTTTTCCACCTGCAGACAACCCATTGATGTTTGATTAGATCTAGGTCCTCAAATATTTCCAGAATTTTAATGGCCCTACTCCATCCTCCACAGAAGTTTTCTCAAAAACATCAACTTGAGTTCAGTTGTAGTTGCAATTGCAGTTGCTGAAAAAGAGGCCCAATGACATGACACAACACAACCTTAGAACACTAAGCAAGAGCAGCCTAGCAGGAGCCTGACATGAATTGTTAGTTGGTGATACACCATACTGACATGTACTCATTAACATAAACCAATCAGCTGACACCCATAAGCTGCCTACCTTGAGTACTGAGTGAGCCAGCCAAATACAACATAACCACTTCAGGCAACCCCCCAAGTATACCTATGTAAGGTAGTTAGTACTATCAAATAAACTACCCTTAAAGGTACCAAGACCATGGTCGTGACCAAATGTGCATGGTCATGACAAAGTGGTCTTACTTTTTGAATGTGTGGTCATGACCATCAGGTGCTGGGCGCAACCACAATGCATTGGTCATGACCATGTGTGTGTGGTCATGACCATGGACCATGTACATTTGGTTGCAACCATTTATTCATTGTTAATGTTGCTAAGTCCTGTCATGTAGGCTGGGCTTTACTTATGTGATCATTACTTACTTATATCACTTGAATGTAGTGTTAAACATCATATATTTAAATGGATAAATGAGATAAAGGTATAAATTCTACTTGTTTTGAAACACTGCCAGTAACTTCATCAGCTGCTGCTGCATAGCACTGCTCATTTGGACAGAGCAAATATCTTGATCATCAGCATTGGCTTCATGAGATTTCTTCCTGGAAGGTCTGGGCTCGTCATCTTCTAAGTGACGGTGTTTGTCATGATTGGCCTGGGCTTTGCTGGACTTGCCGCCGATGTTGTTCTCCTTGGTGCCAAAGATGCCACCCAGGTCCACCCTCAGGGTCCTCCTGAGTGCCTTCGGGATGCTCATGTTATTTCTGACAGATGGAAGTCCCTTGGCCTTGGCAAGGTTGTGGTTGAATTTTCATGAGTTGTCAACACACACAATAGTGTGATTGTCAGCATTCATAATGAGAGGAAGGGTCAGGAGTTCGGGATCCTCAATATTGAGCTTCATTTTGTCTATAGTGTAGATATAACTTAGTTTCATTGAAAACACTTCAGCTTGAAGGATGTACCATCCCCCCAGGATACAATCTGGATTGTGCACTCATCCAGATAGTCATCGCCATGCTTCCAGTTGCTGGCGTTGATATTGGATTGCAGGAGCCCATTGCTTGCATCCTTGTAGTCATACAGCTTCCTGCCCTTCTTCAATCCATTGGAAGCACAGGCATTGCAGGGCCAGTTGACCAAGCACAAGTGATGCTCATAGGCAAAGTCAGGCCAGGTGGCCCATGTCATTGTTATCTTGTGGCATTTCTCAAGGGGCTCCCTGTGTGTGTGCCTAATTTGACCTATGTCAAGAGCATTAGCATAATGTTCTGAAACAAAATGAGGCATTCTTACTGATATCATTTCCCAGCCAAGCCAGGAAAGTCTTGCAGTTGTTGTTGCGCTTGACAAGGCTCCCAGGGTCCAGTACACTCCATAATTGCTTTTCAACTTTGTCTCTACTCTTGGTGTCCTCATTGTCCTTCGTGTTCAACTGGAGTTGAGCCACCCTGTGTGATGTCAGCTCTAAATCAACAGTTAAAAGCAGAGGCAATAATAATCTGAGCATCCCCTCCCAGTCCGTGATCTGATGACACCCTTTCCCATGACCTTCATTCGCTCGAAAGGAGTACTTTACACTCCCCCTGGTTTCCACTAGACTCCATGTGGACTCCACATAGACTCTATGTAGATTCTACGTAAGTTTCCACATAAATATACATAGACTTTATGTGGAGTCTATGTAGAGTCTACATAGAGTTTACATGGACTGAGTCAGTATAATGTTAAGTGATAGGGTG